>JABUQX010059471.1:0-21817 GCA_015478945.1 Trachelipus rathkii | reverse complement strand
TTAAACCACATTGACTTTTGGTTTGTTTATAAAAATGTTTAAAAAAATTTGAAATGTTCATTATTATTATTATTATTTATTATTATTATTATTTCATTATATTATTTATTATTATTATATTATTATTATTACTTATTATTATTATTATTATTATTATATATTATGATTTATTATTATATTATAATATTTTTATTATTGATTATATTATTTTCTTATATTATAATTATTATTATTATTATTATTATTATTATTATTATTATTATTATTATTATTATTATTATTATTATTATTATTATTATTATTATTATTATTATTATTATTATTATTGTATAACTATTATCGCAATATTGTATTAAGACCTATATGAATTAAAATAAATTAAACTAATTTTTAACAAATATTCCAGTGGGAAGGAATAATGGGAAAGGTCCTACATTACTCCCATCGAAATATTATTATTTACATCATTTCCTACAAAAATATTATTTCTTTTTTTGTTGTTAAAAATATACCAAAAATAACTGTATCAAGCTTATTAACAAGGACCAAGTATGCTTTAACTTTTTTAAATATATATAATTAAACTTTTTAAAAAACTAAACTAGAAATTTTGGAACTACCCAAATTGCTACTTGGCAACTCTTCGGGACGAAATGTGATTAGGTAATACAATTAATAATCGAAAGATTGATAGCTCTTGTTGTAGACGAAAGATTGGCGACCAATGCTCTAGAAGCAAGATTGACCAACCCGTGCTGTTGGCGAAAGGTGGGATATTCCTGTTGTAGACGAAAGGTTGACCACCCCAGCTGTAGACCAAAACAGACCACTCCTCCTGTAATGTAAGACTGACCATTCCTGCTGTGCAAAAAAGTTTTTTTTTTTTTTGTAAAAAAGTTCCCCACCTCACGGGCATAGCCCTTATTCTAGGAGGGGAACTTCTCTAGGTAATTTTTACCTAGGATCCGGACTAGGGATCGAACCCGGGCCCTTGCACCCGTTACTAAACCAACCTATCAAAAGGTATAATCTTGGCTAAATAACCACATATTTATTGTTTTACATGTCACCTCATCGTTAAAAAGCATGAGAGAAGTAACCAATGGGGGGTCAATCAATGGCGCATTGCATTATTTCATGTGCTATGTCGAGGTCTTTTGATAGTAAATAAACATCTTTAGATTACTTTGAAATTTTAAAGAGAATAAAGAGACAGTAGGCAACTATATATCTTTCCGCTACATCATAATATTTCTGTTTTCATAAACGTCGAATTGAAATCAATATTAAAATTAAATATTATTATTCTGCCCCAAGGAGAAGTGTCTTCAGTTTTTAGAAAAGTTTAAACAATTGTTCGCTTGTCAATCAACGTCACAACGCTAAAAGAATTTTGGTTATTCTTTACCACACATCTTTTTTTATCAAAATTTTATGATCAAAAACATATTTTGACGCCTGGCAACTGCGAAAGAAATTAGTGGCTAATCGCGATGTCAGGCTTTAAATGTCTGTCTACTTATAGGATTGAATACACGGTGAAGACTGAGATGGAGATTCTCTCTATTCCTCCCTCTCTCGCTCCTCTCTTCTCTCTCTCTCTCTCTCTTCTCTCTCTCTCCTCTCTCTCTCTCTCCTCTCTCTCTCTCTCTCTCTCTCTCTTCTCTCTCTCTACAAATACCATGGAGGAATTCCAGATGATAATTAAAAATTATTACGGTTTATTAGGACGCATACGATATTAAAAATATACAATTACTCAGAGCCCTCTTAAGCCACTAGGCAAAACGAGGCAAATTGCCTAGGGCGGCAGAATATGAGGCGGCCCTAGGTGGCTAGAACGCGGCAGACAACGATAGCAAAAAAAAAAAAAAAAAAAAAAAAAAAAAAAAAAAAAAAAAAAAAAAAAAACTATTATATATATATATAATTATAATTTATATATTTAAATATTTATATAAATAAATATATATATATATATATATATATAATTATATATATTATATATATATATATATATATATATATAATTATATATATATATTATTTTTCAGTGTCACCACCACTCACGGCAAAGCTCTATTCAAGGAGGGGGTGTTGCACGCCTAGGAAGTCAACAACTAAGGCAAATACGTAGCATGAGCAACAGACGAGCAAGCTTTGAAGTGAGGGAGATTAAATTCAGAAGGAAACACAGAAGATGAAGAGAATTCCACAGAACCGAGGGGGCAGAAAAGAAGGAAGCACCGCAGCGAACTAGCCTGGAGTTACCAAAATCCACACAAAACTCGTGCGCAGACACATCACCCCTAGTGTTACGAGGGCATCGTAAAGGTGGTGGTACGCGAGTGACAAGTTCCCTCGAGCACCTGCCGCTGCGTTACCTAAGAAAAGAGATAAAGCACCACCAACATCGCGCAGCAAATATAGAGGGTCAAGAGAAGTGGAAAGTACGAACAGTTTATAAGTCTATTGGCTTTTGACTCGACCCTTCCAAAAGCCGGGGTGAGACCAGAGCCCCCCAGATATGAGAGCAGTACTCCATACAAGGGCGGATGAGGCCCTTAGTATAGCTGGAGCAACTGAGAAGAGGAAAAAAAGTCTCGCAGTCTAAACAGAACTCCCAGTTTCTTTGAGGCCGCCCTAGCAACCGTTGTGATGTGAGGTTTCCAAAACATTTTTTTGTTTATGTTAAGGCCAAGGCATGTTAAGGCCAACAGGAGGGACGAGAGAACCGTTGAAAGAGATAGGAAGTGGAAGGTGTTTTAGAGAGGGAGATTTGTAGAAGTTGAGTTTTTAAAGAATTTAAATTTCACAAGGTTGAGACGACCCCACCGAAATCCTATCCAGATCAGCGAGAATTAGAATCGGAAAGATTAAGACGAGAGGCAATTCTAGAGTAAAAGAGGGAGGAGCGAATTGAAATGAGTTGAAGAATGTGTGGGACGTGTGCGCCCGGTCCAACACTGAGGAAAGGTGTTAGTTTTGAGACATGAGAATATAGTTGAACGAGGGGGCGGGGTCAGCACGGAGGCAATTCCCTCAAAATTCGGGAAGGGAAACGCCATCCGGTCCAACCCGCCTTCCTAAGGTTCATAGATTTCAGGAGATCATGCACCCGATCAAATGTAATCACAGGAAAGGGCATAGGACACCTGAGAAGAGAAGGGAGGAGGGGAGGAGGAATGCCAGAATCGTCTGGGGTTGAGTTAGAGGAAATAGAGCCCCAAAGGAGATTGGTCTTTTCAGTTGGAGAATAGCAACAGAACCACAGATCGAATAAGAGGAAGAAGCTAGATTTACAGAAGTTGTCAGAGATGTTTTTGGCAATTAGGCAGAAAAGATTTTGTTCAGTAGGAGAACTAGGAGGTTAGCGCCCCTTTCGTTGAGAAAGCCGCTTTGCTCGTCGAAGAGTATCCTGCAACGATTTCTAGCTGAATGAAAATTTAGCAAGAGTGATAGGCAGAACGAGAATTTTTCCATTCCGATACGCACTGTCTCTTAGCCTGAATGGCCAGAGAAAGCAAGCACGATCGAACCATGGATTATTGAGGAGAGGAAAGATTTAGTCCAAGAAGGAATGAAGCTGCTCATTCCATCACGATTACAGTTCCCACCTTATCGCCAAAAAACCGAAGCGTCACCAGAGGCTAAACAGTCATTCCGATTATAGTTAGGTGTAGAAGCGACGCAAGGCAACCCAATCGCCGATTAAAGTGCCAGGAAAAAAACGCGTAGGGCAGGATGGAACTTGTTGGAGAGAAAGTATGTAAAATTAAGAGATATAAGGTTGTGGTCAAATTTACCAAGATAGGAGCGAAGTGGTGTATTTTATAGGAGAGAAGGACTAGTGGTGAAACATAGGTAAAGTGTGTTCAAGAATTGGTTTGGGACGATCCGGAATGTGTGTGTTGTTTCTTTAATTAGTTGCTCCAGGGCGTTGAGATTGCTGAATGATTCGGCCTCCTCCCCCACCTAATCAGTATGAGAGGCCCACCATTCAGTGTTGTGTACATTGAATCCCCTAAATAGAGCCTGAGTATTTTGGATGAAGATATAACAGTTTCGTGAGAAGTTGTAAGATATTCCAAAAAAGGCGTGAAATTCTGTTCTGTAGGAGAACAGTTAGCAGAAAACACAAAGATTATAGTAGAAGGAAGGAAGAAAGATTTTAAAGCCACAGTAACATCGAAGTTAGGAGGATTGAATTCTGTGAAGAGTGTTAAAGGAGTGTTATGTTACATATGGCACATTACTCCACCCTTCAGAAGGGAAATTATGAAATAAGTTAGTTGGACATATTATATATATAAATATATATATAATATATATAATATTATATATATATATATATATATATAATATATTATATATATATACATGAGGGCGTCGTCAGGGGGCAGGGGGGGCAGCTGCCCCCCCCTAGAAGTGTTTACTCTTATAGAGTCTACTTGCGAATTTTTTTGATCCAACGTCCAGTTTCGGGTGGCCGTTAAGTACGTTTTACGATATATATATATATATATATATATATGATAGTATATATATATATATATATATATATATATAATATATATATATATATATATATTAGTATATATATATATATACGAATATATGGCAAAGGCTAGTTGCAATCGTCATTTTCTCACATTTCTCTTGCCGATACGAGGTCTTCTCACTCATTTTATATGCTCTTTTAATTTGTTGATAAGAACTGTGTTGTTATTCTATCTATGTTTTTTTTAATGTTGATATGTATATATAAATTCTAGATTTTGTGTTCAGTTGGATTCTCAATTCTTTATTAAGTGTTAAGGTTCAAAATAGCATTGAAATTATCACTCAACACCGCCTCATGTAAAGTTTTAGTTCAATTTCATCAGATCATGGATATTAGGAGATTCCTTGGTACGGTACGTTTTACCTTAAATATAACATTAAAATTTTGTGTATTTTACTCCTGAAATGTAGGAATTTTGTAACACATGATCTTACTCGTCCATATGAGTTAGTTTCATTTTTTAAAAAACTTATTTTTAATTAAAACACAGGAATTAGTGGTTTTCAACGTAGTTTTGCTATACTTTTAATTTTTTCTGCTAAACATCTTGGAATGTTAGTAAAAATTATTAGGCTATGACCAAGATATGAGTCAAAGATATGGGTCCAGATTTCGGAGCTAGCGTTTCAGTAGACGACAGTCACGAAAATGACATTGGTAGATCGTGGACATTCATCTATGATTTCGCATGAGAAAAAGAAACAGTTACTTGAAAGAGTGTTGGATTCCATCTAAGACCTATAATTTTTTGGAAGATGCTACCCACTTAAAGAGGAAATTTAATTATGAATGGTTGGAGACATATTCACCTTGGCTGACCTACTCCAGAACCCTAAAGGGAGCATTTTGCAAGTTTTGTATTTAATTTCCACCAAAATAAAGTTCGGTCAGAGGTCCTAGGCTCAAAATTTTATGTATACTATATATATATATATATATATATATATATATATATATATATATATATATATATATATATATATATATATATATAATATATATGTAAGTTTGTATATATATCTAAGGAACATACAAACACAGAGTGACATAAAACTGCTGTGAAGCTGCAAGATTGTCCTACAGACGTGCCGGTAGACATCAAATTAACCAGCATTTCTCCAGAAAATCATAGAAGAAAATAAAAAAAATATTATCCTCAATAATTTCATGGGTGACATTTTCTGGTACGCGCGATTTACCTCTTCGGGGTAAGCATCATGATGAGGGAGTGTTGCAAGATTTGTGCCGCTTACGAATAGGATGCCGAGAGATCAGTCATTTAAAAAACCATTTTGAAAAGGGAAAGAAAAAAGGCGAAACCAATCAGTTCAGATCAGAATGAGATCATTTCTCTATGTGGAACTACTATAAAGGAAAGCATCGTTAATAAGGTAAAGAAAGTGTGCGCGTATAGCTTATAGCAGACTAATCCGCTGATATTTCTGGAAAGGAACAATTATCCATAAGGTTGCGCTATTTCGACAAAGAGTCCGATGAAGTCAAAGTTGAATTTATTGGCCTTGTAGAACTGAAAGCGCTTGACGCAAAGAACATTGCAAAAAACCATTGGACGATTTTGTCACGACCGAAGAACTGGATCCCGAGAAATGGGTGGGGGTTGGGTTTCGATGGTTGTTCTACGATGTCTGGCAAAGAAGGAGGTGTCAAGCAATATTGCCGGGGGAGAAAAAGTATAAAAAAGGTCAGTGTTGCTTTCATTGCTATTCACCACAAAACAAAATTCTAGTAGTAAATAATTTGAACACAATACCAGAAATCCGCAATACTGAGGGAACTATGAAGGACATTATTACGTTTTTTCGACAGTCGGTCTTTGAGAAGAAAATTAATGCCAACATCCCAAGCCTGTTGCCAGGACCAGAAAGTCTGAACAACACAAGTGCATAAGAGAGTGTTTAAGAGCACTTTGTACGAATGATGAACATTAGAAATCCTTTCCATTGAAGGAAATAACCGCCACAGAAAGGCGCTTTTCAGTTTGCAGTCAGCGGCATGTAAAGGGTCTTTCATTCATCAGGCTATGATATTGATCGCGATATGGACTCTGCGATGTTAGAGCCAGTTGTAAATACTCTCCAATCCAAGACCTTGGATATCGTCAAAACCTCGCAGCACATTCAATATATTGTGGAAATAGTTAGGAGCCATCGGAAAGATGAAGAAAAAAATCATCGATTAAGTGCTATTAAGTGCTAATCAAATCGCCGAGCAACTGGGACTTGATCTGAATATACCACGGATTTTTGGTAGGCAGCAGCACCGTAGCAACCATCCAGCAATAAATTCCACATAGTTCTGGGGAAGATCCTTAATAACTCCGTATCTAGATTCTATAACCTCTTCTTTGGAATTACGGTTTTCTAATGAAAATACACCTGCTTATGCATTGACATATCTACATCTTTTCCACATGCTACTCAAAAACAATTGATGAGTTAAAGGAAAAGACAGCTTCATTTTATAGCTTTTACCACTTAGAAGGTATAGAAGAAGAGCTAGAAAGTGTTCTACTGTACTGGTGGTACATGGCTGGGCGAGTAGTATCATCAAAGCCTTTTTGCGACGGAAAGAAAGGTTCAGTCTTCTTTAAGACTTGGGAGACAAAAAGATCTTTTAGTTCTTCACTACTCAGTTTCTTGTCCTTCCAAATTATGTACCAACTTTCAGTACTCTGCGAAGAATCAAGACTTGGCTGCGAAGTACTATGGAAGACGACAGGTTAAACGGACTGGCTATGATGAGTGTACAGAGAAAATTTGTGTTTGACAATTATGATTATTTTTTTTTCAAACAGAGTTTGATAAATTTTGAGTTGAACCCAAGGAAATTACTTTTTAATAATATCAATTTTTGCAACTGCCTATATTGTGAATTTTCCATCATTGCATATTGTATTTGATATTCTATTGTTTTAATAAAATAATTTTTTTTAAATATTAATCATTTAATTATCCATACAAATGTTTCTACTTTTATGTCTTTCTTTCTTTTTATATATATATAATATATATATAATATATATATATATATATATATATATACATATATATATATATATATATATATATATAATATAGTATATATATATATATAATTATATAAGCTATTAAAATTTAATCAATTACTTGGAAGCTTGGCGACGCCCATGTATTATATATATATATATATATATATATATATATATATTATTATATATAAATATATATATATATATATATATAATATATATATAATATATATATATATATATAAATATATTAAAATATATAAATATTATATAAATATATATATTATTATAGATTATATATATATATATAATATATAGTATATATATATATATTAATATATGTATATTATAATATATATATATATATATACGAAAGCGAGTATATACTAATAGAGAAAGAGTATATTTTATCTTTAATTTTTGGTCGTGGGAACTTGTCAGATTAAGTTCGTCATGTTCGTCAGTTGGATCATTTTGTAGTGAGGACGTGTCAGGTATAATGACCATTCACAGGTCGCGAATATTCAATTTCACTTTTTTTGGAGAGAAAAAAATAAGATTTTTTTGGGATGAATATTTATATTTTTTTTTTTTTTTTTTTTTTTTCGGAAAATAAAAAAAGAAATCAATTTTAAAGGATCTATTATTTGGGCGCTTAAAAATTTGATATATATGTTTATTTTCCCTCACATATTTGATAAATAGTACTGTTTCATTATTTTTTTTTTTTACTTTTGCTTTTATATAAAACTTTCGCTGACAATTCATTTTTTGATTAATTTTTTTTCATTTCGTTTATCTTGATTGTTTTCTGCTGACTGTAACGAAAGTAATAAAAACTGCAAATTTCTTTATTCTTGCGCGCGCTTGTGTTTTGCGTGTGTGTGTGTATGTTGTGTGCTGTTGTTGTGTGTGTGTGGGTGTGTGTGATGTGTGTGTGTGTGGTGTGTGTAAGATGTGTGTTTGTGTATGATGAGTGTGCTGGGTTTGTTTTGTGCGTTCATTGTGTGTTATTTTATAAAAGTTAAATAAATTGAAGGGTAATTCTAAAAACTTATGTGTAATTGACCGGAAGCGGTCGCATATTTGCAGCAGCTCCCCCCTATAACCCCCTTCAAATCCCTTAAGGCACAGAGGCGTCGACGTTCTTCATATAATGAGTATTTTTTTCTTCATTTATGTATAAATGAAATTTGGTTTTTAGTCGTTAAAAAGTTGGTATAAATTAGAACTTGGAATTCCTCTGGGTCTTCATAACAGTCCTGAAAATAGAATTGTTTTAAATGTTTCAAATTCTATTAAGATGCCGAAGGAATATTTCAAAATGCAGATCCATTGAAAGGTGAAGAAAGAGAGAGAGAGAGAATGAAAGAGAGAGAGAGAGAGAGAGAGGAGAGAGAGATGAAGAGAGAGAAGAGAAGAAGAGAGAGAGACTAGCGAACTTTTTTTAAGGAAAACTTTAGGAAGAAACAGAATATTAAAAATTTTAAACAAAAACAACCTCTCCAATTAAGCAAAATGGAGTATCTATCAATATCTATCTATCTATCTGTCTATCTATCATATCTATCTAAATTCTAATCTATCTATCTAAATCATATACTAAATCATATCTATCAATAAAAAAAAAAAAAAAAAAAAAAAAAAAAAAAAAACACAAATTAACATCTAACAACAAATAATAACATAAAAAAAAAAACAATAACTCCTCAATAGTGATAGGCCCAACAAAGCCGTTAAGATAGAAAAAAGAAAAAAACCGAAAAACCTTTTCCAAAATTCTACAATGAATCCTATTTCATGTGTCAAGTCATATACTTGTCAGTATAAAAGGACGACAATGAGCCCCTAAAAACACGGATACAAACAAAAAAAAAGGAAATATAATTGAAAAAATGAATTGGAAGCAAGTCAAAGGGAAGAACATAGAGAAAAAATGGAAATTTAAAGGTTGAAAAAAAAAACAAAAAAAACACAACAAAAATAGTAAAGTGACAGACTTTATACAAAAGTTAGAGTAACATGTAAGTTTGAGACGCAAAAGTAGTTAACGATAAAATAGATCAAAGGGTTTGACAGATAAACGATTGAGAGAAACAAGATATAGAAGACGCGAGTTAAGTAGTAAAAAAGTTGGCAAGAAGGAAGGGACAAAATGTACTATTTGGAAAGTTTCAAAAGAAAAAGCCTTTGTCGTGTTCAAACGATTTGTATAAAAAGGAAAAAAGAAAGAGTGAAATGCAAACAGTAATCGACAGGGGAAAGAGAAGAGATTGTAAGAGAATAAGGAAGTAGTGAGAAGATAGGAGAAGTATTGCAAAGCGAAAATAAAAGCAATTAGAAAATAAAGAATAGAATGAGGACAAAGTAAAATATCTGTTCCGAAAGTAAAAGCAAAAATATTAGGATTTAAAAGAAAAAAATATAAAAATTGCAATATCAATAAATATTGAGCACAAAGATCAGTATTAATAGGAGGCGGTTTTTCCAAAAAATCAAAATTGAAAATAAATTTATAATCCATATAGGTTAGGTTTAGGTATACAGTATATACATATAGGTTAGGTTTAGGTATAAGGCATCAATGATCCATATAGGAAAGGTAAAGGTATACAAACTATTATAAATCTAACAAAATATAAAACCTAATAAAATATTAATTTTTATATCTTTATCTCGCGATACAATAAAATTAATAAAACAGCCTCTCATTATAGACTTGTAACCAAATATAAAAAAAAATAATTAAAATAGAAATAAAAAAGATTCATTTATCCTGAGAAATTATACGGTACTCCTGTGCTGAACGTTTAAAAAAGGGATTTATATCGCTTGTTAAATCAAAAAAAACTCAACACTCTCAAAGCAAATGTGTTAGTTTTCATCGTAATACCAAAAAAACGAATAATATTATATGACACATGGACAACTGGACGAAATAAATTAGCTGAATATAATATAAAAAAACCTGCGCAAATTGTTGAGTAGCATGTCGGATGTCAGGCCTTCAAAATATCTATCATAACTTATTAAGATGTGAATACGGGTGGAGACTGAGATGTGACTCAAATCTCTCTTCTCTCTCGTCTCTCTCTTCTCTCACTCTCTCATATCTATATTCTCTCTCTCTCTCTAACCTCTCTCTTACAACTCTCTCTCTCTCTCTCTAAACTTCTCTACAATACATGCGAAGTGACTTACATGGATGAATAATTAAAAACATTATCCTGATAAGTAATAGAACGGAAGGCTTTTATAAAAAAAATTACAAATATACTTATGCTTAAATAATAATAATAATATACTATAAATAAATAATATAATAATATAATATATTAATATATAAATATATATAATAATATAATATAATAATAAATAATATATATATAAAATAATAATAATATAATATATAAAATAAAAATATATTATATATATATATAATATAATATAATAAAATATATATATAGATATACATATATATATAATATAATATTATAAAAAAACAATAATAAACATATATATAATATATATATATATAATATATATATATATAATGTTATAAATAAAGATATATATATATATAATAAATAATAATTATATATATAAATATATATATATAATAAATATATTTAACTATATAAGTAATATATATATATATTATATATTAAATAATATAATATATAATATACTAAAATATATATAATATATATATATAATATAATATAATATATATGTATAATATATAATATATAATAATTAATATATATATAATATAATATAAATAAACAATAGACAATAATAATAAAATATATATATACTCATACATAATATACAAAAAAAAAAATACTATAAAATAATAAAAAATAACCTAGTAAAATATAATCATATATATATATAGAAGTATAAATAACTAAATAAATACATATTAAACCTATATTAATATATATATATATATAATAATATAAAATATATATATAATAAATATATACAACATAATATAAATATAAATATATACCATCACTAATATATATATATATATATATATATATAGATCATAACAAAAGCAATATCCTATATATACATAAATACCTCAATAATAAAAACAATATATAACCAATAATAAATAAAATAAATATATATATAATATTATATATATATTTATGCATATATATATATATTCCACCAATCACTCTATATATAAATATATATCAATATAATAAAAACTACAATACTAAATAACTAAATTACATACTATATATAATATCACTATTAAAAACTATATATAACCCATAAAAAACTATATTATATATACTATATTTTATATAAAACATAATAATTAGTAAATAGCAATAAATACTATATATATAGATAACACAATATAATATATAATAAAAGAATATATATATATATATATAACATAAATATATAAAAATATATATATATAATATATGTAATATATAGAATATACCTATATATATATAATATATATATATATATATATATAATATATATATATAATAATATATTATATAATATTATATAAAATATATATAATACTATAATATATAATATAATAAATGCAATATATATAATTTATGAAATTTTTAATACATGAAACAAAATATGAAATATATAGAAAATTAAATATATAAATATGATTCAATGTAGATAAACATTACTAAAACAGCAACCATAATATATAATAATTATAAATAAAATATAATAATAAATAATAATACCATATATATGAATGAATAAATATATAATATATAATATAATTAATAATTTTGTAAACATGTAACAAAATAAAAAAATATTTTATATATAGATATGATATATTTATAATAATATATATATATAATATATATTAATATAATATAAATAAATAGTAAATAATATAATAAATATATAATATATAAATATATAATATGAATAAATAAATAAATAATAATATATATAAATATATAATATATATAATATAATATATATAAATTATAAATATATATAAAATTAATATAATAAAATATAATATAATATATATAATAATATATATATAATAATAATTAAAATATAAATATATAAAATAGATATTATAATATGTAATAATATTAATATATAAGCTAAGAAAGCAAGAGTAAAGACTAAGTAAATAAAGGCATATATTACATTTAATTATTGGATCAGTTGGAACTTGTCACAGATATACATTGTATGTCCATGATTGCAAGTTAGATCCGATTTTTAGTGAGGACGATGTACACGTATAAATGACCATTCACATGGTCACGAAATTCAATTTCACTTTTTTTGGAGAATGAAAAAAAATAGATTTTTATATATGGAAGGGATTTTTTTTTTTTTTTTTTTTTTGCGAAAAAAAATGGAATTATTTTTGGCAATAAAAATATATTATTGTCTCAAAAAAATTGAATTTTTATTAAAACCGAAAAAATATATATATGTATTTTGTCACTATTACCTTAATTTATTTATTTATTTATTTATTCCGTTACTAATATTTTTTACTTTGTGGTAATATGACTAATACTACTTTCTCTCGACTTTTCAACTAATTGATTAACTTTTTTGAATTTCATGTCGAAATAGTCCCCTTTTTAAGAAACTGATATGATAAGCCATGAAACGAAAGTAATAAAAAAAATAATGCAAAATTCTTTACGGACTTGTTGTGTATGGGTGTAATGGTGTGAGTTGTGGATGTTGTAGGTTACGTTGTGAAAATGTGAGTGTGTGTGTCTGCGTTCCTGTATTGTGTTTGTACGTTTCATATGCATTGAATGCGAATAAATGAGCGTAATTCTAAAAAATTTGTGGGTAAGTGTGAAACCGGAAGTCTTCGACATCTTCTGCATCCCCCTTCAAACCGCCTTTCCCACCCTTCCAAATCCCTAAGCACCAGAGCGCGACGTTCCCTTCATATAATGGAGTATTTTTTTATTTTCATTTTAGTTGTTTTTTTTCTTTTAGTCTTTTAAAAATTCTTTAAATTAGAACTTGGAATTCCTCTGAGACTTCATAACAGTCCTGGAAAATAGAATTGTTTTAATATGATTTCAAATTCTGTAAGATGCCGAGGCATATTGCAAATCTAATATAGATGCGAATGAGAGAAGAAGAGAGAGAGAAGAGAGAGAGAGTAGAGAGAGAGAGAGAGAAGGAGAGAGAGAAGAGAGAGAGAGAGAGATGGAAGAGAGAGAGAGAGAGAGAGAGAGAAAATGAGACTTATATTTTTTAGAGAAAAATTTAAAAATCAAATACTAAAATTTAAAAAATAAATAAATGCCACGAAAAGAAACAATAATGGACTAGTATCTACTATCTATACAGTATCATAGTGCTAATTCATATACTATCTTATCTATCTATACTATTACTATCTATAATCATCTATCATACATATCATCTATCATATCTATCTAGTTATTTATCTGTATCTCCTCTAAGTGTGCCAAAAGACAAAGGCCTATTCATATGCCACCAGAGTTGGGAGAAAACCAGAATGAACATGTCAGCTCAAAGGCCGAACATGCCCTCGATAACACAAGGTATTTGTAAAATGTGAAAGCAAGTAGAAAGGAAATATTGTAAAAGTAACGATACAGGTATTGTGTCTCAGACTGTTACCAGTGGAGTAGTGTTTAGGTTGAGACATAAGTAGTTATACGTCTGAGGTCAGAGAAAGTTTGAACAGACAAAGGTTGCGAACAAGTTAGAAAGACAAAGACAAAGTATAACAAAGAGATCTTCTCATGGAAGGGAAGAATGTACATATTGGAGAGTTTATGAAAAGAGATGTCCCAATGTCAATATACGAATTGTGTAAAGGGAGTGAAATGCCAACAGTTCGAACGGAGTAGAGTTAGTTGAAGGCGGAGAGTTGTACAATCGAAATAAAGCGAGAATAAGAGATAGTAGGGACAACTGTGATATCTTTCCGAAATGTAAAAGACAAAATAAATTCCTATTATAAAAAGAAATTTTAATTTGAAATCAATATTAAATTAAAATTTTATATTTCCAAAGGTTTTGTCAATTTTGGCTTACAGTTGTTGAGAAAAAAAATTAAAGAAATTAAACAATGTATTCGCCTGTTTAATCAACTTACAACAACTCGCAACCTTTGCATATTTAATAATAGGTGGTGATTATATTAAATTTAAATTAACAGGAAGAAGATTTATAAAGTACAATGAAAAACATATTTTGAAGGCCTTCAACATGACCAAAAACCATATAGCGATGATTAATAAAAGGTATTGATAAACCCAATGAGGGAGAGACAGTCGGATGTCAGGTTAAATACTGTCTACTGAAAAATATTAGGATGTGATATCGGGTGAGAGAACTGAGAAGTGTGGACACTCATACGGGCTCTCTCTCTCTCTCTCTCTCTACTCTCTCTCTCTCTCGTCTCTCCTCTCTCTCTCTACTGGCTCTCTCTCATCTAAAAAAGAAATACAACAGATTAATTCCTAGATGATAATTAAAACTTATTACGAAGTTTATTAGACGAAAGGCGGAACGGAAGTAAAAATATAGCAAAAGATACTTACGTAACACCCGCACAACCCGAGCAACACACATCACACCACACCACACACACAAACATAATAGAAAAATAAAATATATAATATAGTTATATATATATAATATATATAATAATATATAATAAATAAAGTAAATATATAAATATTAATAAAAATAATATGAAAAGATATATATAAATAAATATATATAATATATATATAAATATATATAATATAATTTAAATATATATAAGCACGAAAACGAAATTGTAATAACAATAGAAAAAGGATATATTTATTTAAAATTTTTCGTTCGTTGGAACTTTGCACAGATTAAAGTTTATGTCAATGTTTGTCAGTTATGAAGTCGTTTATTAAGTGAAGGGCAGACGTGTCACGTATAAAATGACCATTCACAGGTCGCGAAAATCATTTCACTTTTTTTTTTGGAGCGAAAAAATAGAATGTTTTATTTTAGTTGGATGTTATTTTTTTTTATTTTTTGTTTATTTTTTTGAAAAAAAAAAATTGAAATTCGTGGGCGATAAAAATAATTTAAATAATTAAGCTAAAAAAATGATTTTTTTTTAAGGGAAAAAAATAATAATTTGATATTTTATCGTTAAAATTTAATATAATATTATATATATATAGTTCCATTACGATACTCTAATATCATTTGTTTATCATGCATATAAAAAAAACTTTTCAAATACAATTTCATTTTTTGATTAACTTTTTGTTTCATTTCGTTTATCTTGATTCTTTTTTGCTAGGACTGTTTGATATAAAGCCCGTAACTAAAGTAAATAAAAAACAATTGAAAATTTCTTTTATGACTTGTTTGTGTGTGCAAGTTAGCGTGCGTTGTGTGCTCTGAATGTGTGTGGCTTACGACTGGAATGGTTTTAATTTGGGGCTTTGGTTTTGTTTAGTAAAATGAAGGAAACTATAATAAATCCAATTGAACTCCTAAATGCAGAGCAAATTATGGTTTCGGAGTAAAATTGTATCACCTTTTCCTACCAAAATTTCAAAACCCTAAGAGCGACAAGAAAGCGTCGCGTTCCATTCATTATAATGAGATATTTATTTTTCTTCATTTTTAAGTTGTAGTTAAACTTTGCAGCAAAATTTAAGTTTCAAAACTTTGCAAATTTCCTGCTGACAGAACGTTCATAAGATAGTCCTGAAAGAATTAGAAATTGTTTAAAATGTTTTCATAAGTTTCTATCAATGGATGCCGAGAGCATATTGCAAAATCCATGTGCCCTTGGATAAGGAGAGAGACGAAAGAGAGAGAGACGGATTGACCGAACCAAAGACGACGTGACGAGATCGCAGAGGAGGAGAGACGAGAGAGATGAAGAGAACCGAGACAGAGAGAGAGAAGAGAGAGAGAGAGAGAGATTGGCGACTAATTTTTTTCAGGAAAACTTTGAGAACTATATTAAAATTAACAAACCAACCAACCAAAAAAACAAATGGACTATCTATCTATGTACCTATCTATCTATCTATATATCTATCTATCTCTTTTTTTTATCTCCCTAAATAGCCAAAAGCCAGAGGCTTTTCATATTCCACCAGAGTTTGGAGAAAAAAGTTGCATGATCAGTTTAAAGGCCAACATGTCCTTATACACGGTATTTGAAAATGTGGAAGAAGTTGGAGAAATGGATAAAGGGGATGTGTTCCAGACTTATTCAGTGAAGTACATGAAAGGTTGAGCATAGCGGTTACGTTTGAGGTCAGAGAGTTTGACAGATAAACGATGAGGCAAGTTGAATAAAACGAGTCGTAAAAGCTTTTGTCAGAAGGGGGAAATGTACTATTGGAGAGTTCAGAAAAGCAGTGTCCATTGTCATAACGATTGTATAAAGAAAGTGATGCGATAGTTCAATGGGTAGAGAGAGACTGGAGAGGGAGTTAGTTAGGGAAGGAGAGTTTACCAAGCGAAATAAAGCAAGAATAAAGATAGTAGGCAACTGGGCAACTGTATATCTTTCCGAAAAGTAAAGCAATATTCCTTTTAATAAGAAATTTTAATTGAAATCAATATTAATTTAAATATTATTATTATTCTCGTATTAATTAAGTTTCTTCAGTTTTTAGAAAAGTGTAAACAATTATTCACTTGTTAATCAACACTCCAATTCTAAAAATGTTTTACTACACACGTGTCTTTTAAAAAATTTTTATCATCAAAACATATTTTGACTCATGGCAACTGCAATAAATTAACGGATATTATAGAAAGGTTTGTAACCTTTGAGTAGCGCGTCGGATGTCAGGCTTTGAATATCTGTCTACTTATTAGGATGTAAATACTGGTGAAGACTGAGATGTGACCTCTCTCTCTCTCTCTCTCTCTCTCTCTCTCTCTCTCTCTCTCTCTCTCTCTCTCTCTCTCTCTCTCTCTCTCTCTCTCTCTCTCTCTACAATACACTGAAAGAATTGCTTAGATGATAATTAAAACATTGTTACTGAGTTTATTAGAAGAATGGGACAATAAAAATATACAAATATACTTACGTACTTACATGTACACACATGCACACGTACGCACACGTACACGCATACGCACGCGAGCACACACACACACAACACACATATAATATATATATATAATATATATAAATATTATATAAGATAATATATATATAATATATATACTAATAATAATAAATATATTATATATAATATAATATAATATTATATAAATTATATTAATATATATATATATATATATATATATATATTATATATATATATATATATATATATATATATATATATATATATATATATATATATATATATATATATATATATATATAGCTACGAAGCGAGTAATACTAATAGAAAAAGGTATATTTACTTTTAATTTTCATCATTTGAACTTGTCATAGATTAAGTTTATGTCATGTTTGTTAGTGTGATCGTTTTTAGTGAGGACGTGTCACGTATAATGACCATTCACAGGTCGCGAAATTCAATTTCACTTTTTTTTGGAGCGAAAAAATAGATTTTTTTGCAGGGATTTTTTTATTATTATTATTTTTTTTTTTTTCCCGAAAAAAAATTAGATTCTTTGGCGATAAAAATATATTATTTTGGCGCTAAAATTTTTTTTTTTTTTAACGCGTAGGATATATTTTATTTTGGGTTAACTTTATTTATTTATTTATTCCATTACTTTTTTTTTGTTTTTATGGCAATAAAACTTTCCCTGACAAATCAGTTTTTGATTAACTTTTTGTTTCATTTCGTTTATCTTGATTCTTTTTTTTGCTGACTGTTTTATATATAGCTTAACGAAAGTAGTAAAAGTAATGCAAATTTCTTTACGCTTTTGTGTGTGTGCGTGTGTGTGTGTTTGTGTGTTTGTGTGTTTGTGTGTGTGAGTGTGTGTGCGTGTATTCCTGTATTGTATTTGTGCGTTCATTGCATTTAATGTTAATGAAATGAGGTAATTCAAAAAAACTTTGTGTAATTGATCGAAAGCTTCGCATTCTTCCGCATCCCCTCCCCCCCTTTTCCCTTTTCCCCCTTCCCCCTTCCAAATCCATAGGGCACAGAGCGTCGACGTTCGTTCATATAATGAGCTTTTTTCTGTATTTTTTTTTTTTTTTTAGTCTTTAAAAAGTTGGTATAAATTAGAACTTGGAATTCCTCTGAGATTCCTTTTGGAAGAAATAGATTGTTTTAAATGTTTCGAATTCTATTAAGATGTCGAGGCATATTGCATCCATGAGAGAAGAGAGAGAAGTGAGAAGAGAGAGAGGAGAGAGAGAGAGAGAGAGAGATGAGAGAGAGAGAAGAGAGAGAGAGAGAGAGAGACACTTTTTTTCAGGAAAACTTTGAAAACGATACTAAAATTAAAAACCAACTAACCGAAAAGAAACAAATGGACTATCTATCTATCTATTATCTATCTATCTATCTATCTATCTATCTATCTATCTATCTATCTATTATCTATCGTATCTATCTATCTATTCATTATTATCTATCTATCTATCTATCTAATCTATTCTATCTATCTATCTCCCTCTAGAAGGCAAAAGCCAAAGCCTTTCATATTCCACAAGTTGGAGAAAACACATATCATGTCAGTTTTAAAGGTTACATGCCCCCGATACACGATATTGAAAATTGGAGCAAGTCAAAGGAAGTTGAAAAATGGATAAAGGAGTGTCTGTTCCAGACTTTATCAGTGGAGTAACATTTTAAGGGAGCATAGAGCGTTACGTCGAGGTGAGAGTTTAACAGATAAACGATGCATACCAGTTGAAGACGACGAGTCGGAAAAGCTTTTGTCAGAGGCACGAGATATACTATTGGAGAGTTCAGAAAAGCAGTGTCCATTGTCATTACGATTGTATAAAGAGACTAGGGGCCGTATTTATATACCGGCCTTTTCTCTTCCTTTCGTCAAGTGTCCCTTCAGAATCCTCCCTTAACGTAAATTAATAAAATTTGATGAACGACCTCTTGAAGAAAATTTTTATGTAAGGAACCTTGACGTCGCAAAATACTTGCGGCAATCTCTTCCCTTAGTCAAGGTATCTCTGAACCAACCTTGAACTCGGTTAAGATTTGTTTTCCAGCGGGAACAGCATTTTTTTTTTTTTTTTGTAACTAATTTTCGCCTTGATTATTATATTTATCATTTCTTTATCATTTATTATGTAAAATGGTTTTTGTCAAATTAATCCTTTCGTGTAAGAAAATACAACAATAAAACACATAATTGAGGCTCACACCAGGAGAAATAGGCAGGACGTCAACTGAGAACCGGGTATTAACTTTAGTGTAAGGAGAAATGAATATTTTTATTATTTATCAATAATTTCGTAGCTATGCTACGTTCAGCTAGACGACTAACTGCCAACAAGCAATGGAACAATAATGCTGAAGCAACACATCTTCAATTATTCGAAGTATTTTTAAAGTTGTTTAGATTATTTATTATATTTATTTTTTTTTAATATTTCTATAAATCTATACAAAGATAAAATCAATTGAGTTTTCCTTCCGCTTCTGTTATAGAATCATTAACTTTGTGTTCATTGGTTATTGTCTCTGACGTATGAAAATACTGATTACGTTTTTTCGCTTGAAAACTGATCTTCGATTAAGTAAATCCCGACTAAGGAATAGGGGATTTATAAATAGCAGTTTTTTTTTTAAGATCCATTGCGGAAGGAATGCCTTATGCTGAGGCTACGCTTTTACGAAAGTCAAGACGTTTTTCAAAGTTGATTATAATACGCGGCCTAAAGCAATTAGGAGGCGTTTTTAAATCAATTGAAAATGCAATGCCCTATAAGCTCTTAGGTTAGGTTAAGTTAGGTTAGTTAGGTTTGGTTATTATTAGCTAGGTTAGGTTAAAAATAGCAATACCTAAAATACATTTTTTTTAAAAATCTTTTCGCAATCATTGTTTATTTCATGTTAGGACTTGTCCCAATGATTATTTTATATATTATTTATTCTCGTGTTAGTTAAGTTTCTTCAGTTTTTAGAGAGGTTTAAACAATTGTTCGCTTGTTAATCAACGTCACAACTCTGAAAACGTATTATTACTCAGTGTTTTTTTTATCAAATTTTATCATCACAAATATTTTGAACACTGGAAACTGGCAATAAATTAAACGGATATTGATAGAAACGGTTGTAACCTTGATAGTATGTCGGATGTCAGCTTCAAAATATCTTTCTACTTATTAGGATATGAATACGGGTAGAGACTGAGACTCTCTCTCTCTCTCTCTCTCTCTCTCTCTCGTCTCTCTCTCTTCTCATCTGTCTCTCTCTCTCTCTCTTGCTCTCTTCTCCTCTCTCTTCTCTCTCTCTCTTCCTTTCGTAAAATACACATTAAAAATCTTTAATGATTATTAAAAACATTTACGAAAGTTTATTAGACGATGGGACATATAAATATACAAATTACTTACGTACTTCCTATGCACACACACACACACACACACATCACACTCACAACACACACACACACACCACCATCACAACCACACACACACAAACGCGCCGATACGCCCAACCTGCGCGCGCGACAAACACACACACAATATTATATATTGTATATATATATTATATATATATAATATTATATATATTCTATATATAATATATATATATATAGATTAATAGTTTATATAGTATTATATATATAATATAATAAAATTATATATATAACGAATAGGGTTTATCTAGTATTATTATATATTATAGTAGTAATATAATATATATATTATATATATATATATATATATATATAGCATATATTATTGCATATATATAGGTATATATATAATATATATATATGTGTTATAGTATATATATATATAGATTATAGTATAATGTATCTAATTAATATCATTAATATTATTATATTATATATTTATATATATATATATATATGGTATATATATATTAATATATAATATATATATTATATATATATGATATATGTATATTATATATATATATATATTAATAATAATATATATATATATATATATATATATATATGATAATAAATATATATATATAAATATTATAGTATAATTATATATATATATATATATAAATATAGTATATATATATACTATATATATATAATATATATATATAAATAATATATATAGTATA
>JABUQX010059470.1:32500-54481 GCA_015478945.1 Trachelipus rathkii | reverse complement strand
AATTCGCTATCTTATTCTGGTGTTGTTTATTCTCGGAAATGTTTTTTATAATACAGTCTGGAATTGTTTACCATTTCTAATCCAGGCTGTGATACTTTGTATTATTTATTATATGTCCTTCAATTATTGAAAACCGCTTATAAACTTGTATAATATAATATCCAGCATTTCTTGTCTAGTACATCTGTTACAATGAGTTTATATGTATAAATTGATATAAATAAAATTAATGATAAACATACACCAGGAGCACAGATGATATAAAGATATAATTGTGCTAAAAATTTATATACCCAAGAAGTGATAAGCCTTTCTAGCTGTCTCAGAGGTCAGTGCTACAAATTTATTTGATTTTATTAATTAATAACTGTAAGATTTGTAGTAATGTACAGATAGTAAACTTGACTCTTATTACAGTTTACTATCTTGTGGCTTGCTGGAAGGCCGTTGACATCATTGGTCCCCATTTAAGAAACCCCTCTTGGATATATCAGGGTATGTTTCTTAATAGTATGGATATATGTGACTTCATTTAACTGTCAAATATGTAAATATAAATTATGGTCCAAATACCAATCATTGTTTATATTTGACAGGGTTCTGTTTTGGGGATTCATTCCTGAATCCGATTTCTAATTGTGGGATCCATTCATGATTGGGATTCCTTGAATCTGATACTCTTGAGTGAGATTCCTTAGTGAATCTTTTCTCGGTGCTATTTTGAGTTCTTATTCTGGGCTACGTTCCGTTCTTGGGATTCATACTTGAATCCTTCTATACATTCAGATCTTGGGATTCCTCCTGAATCCTTCTTCTTGGTGCGATTCTAAGGCTGAGATTCATCCTGAGTCTTTCTTCGTGGAGTTGTTTCGAGGTTTTGATTCTTCCTGAATCTTGCCTCGTGCCAATTGTCGCGTCGGGATTCATCCTGAGTCTTTTCCCTTCATCGTATCCTATCACAGTAGTGATCATCTTAAATCCTACTTTTCAACTTGGAACCATTCCCCAGTCAAATTCAGTTAAGTCATCATATTCACAATGTTGAGTCTTGGTTCTGTTCCTGTGAATTTTTATGCATGAGCAAATATTTGGAAGCGTTCGGTTCCACTCTCGATCTGATCCTAGAGCTTGTCCCTGTGCTCGTGTAACATATTTTTACTAACACCTTGGAACCTTTACTTGCCTCCTCAGGGGTGTATTACTAATTCTATTTAAATCATAATCTTTTTACTTTATATATTGTTGGGGTAGGACTGTGGTAAACATTAACTTTTCACAAACATCCCACTATTTATTTGAGCGATTTTAGTAAAGATAACACTTTTTTATGGAGTGTCACTATCCTTCATATTGAGCTTTTTTGGTATTGTTTATCTAATCTTCGAGACCTCTCTACTCGGGGTTTAATGCTTCTGAGCCCTCTCCTCGGTAATCTTTCCGAGAAAGCTCCGGGAAACGAGCTAAATAATTCACATCTTTCTTTGGGTAAAATCTTAGATTGTATCAACATTTTATATCAAAGTTCACAATCCTCCTCGAAAGTCATTCAAGTCAGCAGGCCGACGGAGTCCTGAAGACTAACTTCCTCCGTTACGGAGAAAATCTAATCTGCTCCGTATTACCCCGGATGGTGTCAGGTTGTTGCTGTGCTGACTAGACCTTCAAAACCACTATCTTTGAACATCACAAACCTAACATTGACGTAATCTCCTATACTTTGACTTCCGAAATCAAAAATTCTTCGAATTTCATCTTCAAGAAAGAGCGGAGAGAGGTACCTCACCGTCGGGTACACTTGTTGATCCCAGCGTACTTCCTCTCCGCAACATAAATAAATTAAGTGGCCGCCCCGAACAGGACCTGTTGCGTTCCTGCGCTTGCGTGCAACTAGGCTTGTTGGACTCTCGTCTCACTCATCATAATTTATTTTTTTTAAAACATCATCGATTCTCTTCTCATTCTTTTCAACGAATCTTCTCTTTTTTGTACTTTACCTTTGGAACAGATCGAGAGTAGTTAGTTAGAATAACCCTCCAATACTTTGAAATTCTTTCTTTTGAAATTACAAAAGAAAATGTCAGAAAAACCTCAACCAAAAGACTTGGATACGAGCATAAATGCTGATAGCCAAGAAGCTGTGGACTTTGATCCCTCTCTTGCAGCTGTCGCATTAGATCCACGTGTAGAACAACGTCTCCGTGATGATCGTAATAAAAATAATGAAGGAATGAATGTAGGAATGAATGTGGAAAATAAAGACAGGGTAGAAGTTGTCAACTCTGACATGCCCTCTGACTTATCTTTAGCTCCTAACTCTGACAAACCTTTCACTGAGCCTGAGATGAGTACTTTATTAACGAAACTCCATAAACAGGTATTAAGTGAAAGGCAATTGGATCAAGTAAGCGATACAGTCGGTAAGGTTGAACACAGAACGTTCCATGATCAAGTTCAGGGTATTCCACCTAAATTCGATTCCCATCATGTGCATATGCCTAAAAATACCACTTCTTTCTATGATCGTGAGTATAAACCTTCCTTAGTTTCCCAACCTCAACCACGATCAACGCCTTTTCTACATAATCCACCTAGCTATGTGGAAAATTCTAGAAATCAACTTCATTCTAATCCTAACCATAATCCTAATCTTATTCCTAATCCTAATCTTCATTCTAATCCTAATCTTATTCCTAATCCTAATCTTATTCCTAATCCTAATCTTATGCCTACTCATAATTTTCTTCCTAAACCTCAACTTCTTCCTAATCCCAATCTTCGTCATGATTCTATACCCCCAGTAAATTACTTCACCCAACCTAAGTCTCTCTTTAGAACTCCCGATATGGGCAGAGACAATAGAGATTCTCTATCCCCTATTCATAGAGGAGAGGCTGACTTTTCTGGAAAGTATAATAAATTACTACAGCCTCAACGAGAACAAATTCCCTTAAATCAATATCCGGAGCACCAGATGTTTTCGACTGATTCTCAGTCGCATTCTGGTTATATTCCACAAGGATATTCCCAACGACTGCCTATGCGTCGTATTCCTGACGATGATGAACCTTCAATGTATTCAGGACCACACATGAAAAAGAGACTTGACATGCTGGAGGAAGCCATTGTGCTTCTTACTCAGTTACTCAAGAACTCTCAGAAGCTTAAGGTCGTGGATCCTGGAAAGTTTAAATATGAATCGGAACAAGATCTCTTAGTCTACCTTGCTGATTTTGAGGCTTATTGTAGTTTACACTACCCTAATGCCCATCACCAATGGTTAAGACTGCTTGGCCGACAGCTAGAAGGCAAATTTTTGAATATATACCGAGAAATCATCAAGGACAACCGTGAATACTTCTCTGTACGGGATAATCTTGTGTGTTGGTATCGTGATGAGGAACGAAAGAAAAAAGAATACAGAATACAGAAGTATCATGCCGCTCACCGATACCCTAACGAGAGCATAAAAATGTTCGCCCTTCGGTTAGAGCGCCTAGCTAGTCAGGCATATCCTGGATACGATATGAGAGATCATGATTCCCTTAGAATAGCTTTTCTCTGTAGTTTACCTCCATATATATTGAAACCTTCGTCCGTCAATATATTAAAATGATGGAGTTGGACGGGTATAGTAGAGCTTCTTGGGAAAATATAGTGAATTTTGCGGACTCCTTAGATAGCGAGAATATCGCTTTCCCGAATTCCATTTCCCAAACTAATCCACTTGAGATCGACAAATCGACTTATGCCCAAAAGACCGCGATGAAAGTGAACCTAGACGAATCTTTGGAATCCGTTATCCGGATAAATACTGCACTACCCGGATGGACTGAGGTTTTACATCAAAACGTCGAACAACGGAAACCTAAATCCAACAATAATCATCGGCCGGCTCCTAAGAAGAAAAATAGTCCGCAAGAACGAAATAATGGTAGTCGATACTATCGTGACTCCACCAATAGTTACCAGAACCATGATAGTACAGTTCGTCCTGATCGTAATTCACTTCTCATCCTAAGCCTGAATGAAACCGGAAAAAGGTTTTGTGTAATTACTGTGAAAAAACAGGTCACTCCATGGAGGAGTGTTACAAATATCTGGGAGTATGCAGTTATTGCAAAAAGAAAGGTCACATCAGGGCCAATTGTCGATCTAGGAAGTCTCCTTCCTCTTCTTCTCCGAATATTAGAAAAGTAGTCTGTCCCTTCTGCGGTGGTCCTCACGCTGGGATGAGGTGTTCCCTTAGTGCTCCTCCCCAGTCCCATAATCATGACCACGAGCCTTCTTCCCTTAGAACTGTGCCCTTTGAAAAAGTATATTCCCGGTCGTATTCTTCAAATCAATCGACCAATCACAGGCCTCCATCGTCCAAGCAAGTGGAACCATCCCTACCTGCAAGTAAAAATTTAAACCCTTGCGCTAATGATGAGGTGCGGTATGATCCCCCTTTAAACTCCTGGTCTCCCCGGACTTGAGTCCTCTGGTGGAGAATAACCCTTTAATCGACTCAGTCAATGATGATGGAGGCACAGAAAATTTTAAAACTTCTAAAATTATTTCCGAGAAATCTTCCGAACGACCTCCCTTAGAAATACCTAAACCCTTAGAAAATCCCTTACGGACGATGGTAGTCCATTGTACTCCTTTCAAGGAGGACCCTCTGATTGTTTCAGTTGCTTTGGTTCCCAACAGCTCTGGTTTCTACGGTTGTATGGTAGACAGTGGGGCTGGAATTAGTTTAATTAGCACTGAAATCACCGAGGCGTACATGATGAACTTGCCCTTACGGCCTTCTGTAGATATAAAAGTTAATGCCATCAGTGGTCTGGTCCGAGAACATTCAGTACCTATTGACTTCTATACTGAATGTAACTTGCACTTCCCTGACAGTGATTATGTATCTAAACCCGTCATTTTGTTGGTAGTTCCCCAGGAATTTATGCCAGCTCCGCTAGTTTTAGGGGCTGTCGCTTTAAAAGAAAATGACCTTCTCCCAGACTTAACTACGCGGGAATTAGTACATAGATCTAATGATTGTATAGAATTCGTAGCTAAGGATGAGAGTCTAAACATCCCCTTTTATAAATGCGTCACGGTTAATTCCATAAATGTTCCCCCGTTTTCCTGTCAGATGGTGGATGTAAGTTGTCCTTCATCTGAAGTCTCTGCTTTGGTAGGTTTTCAATCAGAGCCAATGGGATCCGTTGTACCAATTCCTGGTGTATTGGATTTGCGAGATTCGTGTAAGATCGCTCTATTTAATCCTTCCGATACACCTCATTATGTTAGGAAGGGTACTGTAGTAGGTAGTGTTTGTGTTCTTTGGAAGAAGAAGATATTCTTCAAATTAATACTAGGCCAGTAGAGGCGAATTCCGAAATCAACTTTAAAGCAGACGTATGGTCCCCCACTAAGTTGGAGGAGGAGTTTTGCTTTGCGGATATTCCTATCTCTGACCTCGAAAAGAAACGATTAATCGCAGTGTTATTATTAAAACATAAATCGGCTCTCAGTTTCGGTGACCACGACGTTGGAGTGGCTACTAATATCACCCACAATATCGAGGTAGAAACTGGTCAACCTGTGAGATTACCAGTACGTCGTTTCCAGGGTCCTTTGGCTCAAGAAATAGAAAACCAATGTCATGAACTGTTGGAGCAGGATATTATTAGACCTAGTAAATCCCCTTATTCGGCTCCTGTGGTTCCTGTCCGAAAACCTGACGGTAAGTTGCGTTTATGTATAGACTACCGGAAATTAAATAGTGTTACTAAGACAGATTCCTTCCCCTTACCTAACCTAATAGATATGATTTATAATATGTATGGTAATAAATATTTTACAACCATTGATCTGGTCCGTGGTTATTATCAGGTGGCCATGGAACCCGAAAGTGTTGAAAAAACTGCTTTTTCCACTCCATTTGCCCAGTATGAGTATTTAAGAATGCCCCTTGGTGTAAAAAATGGTCCAGCAACATTTCAACGTGGAATGATGCTGGCGTTAGAGGAATTACCATGGTCCAAGGTTATGATATACTTAGATGATATTATTATCCTCAGTCAAGACATAGAGGATCATCTAGTTACCTTGGATCGTGTCCTTGCTGCACTAGAGAGAAATGGGTATAAACTTAAACCCAGTAAAACCAGGCTTTGCCGTACTGAGGTGGAGTTCTTGGGTCACCAAATATCACAGACTGGTATACTTCCCCTTCAGAAAAATCTCAAAGGGGCGTTAGAATTTCCTGTCCCGACTTCGGTAAAACAATTACGCCAGTTTCTGGGAATGGTAAATTTTTATAGGCGACATATTCCCAACTGTTCTCAAATCAGTAAGCCTTTATCATGCCAGACTGGTGGTAGATCCATTAAATGGACGCCGGAGTGTCAGCAGGCCTTTGATCAACTTAAGGAGGCCTTAGTAAATCCCACATTGTTAGGGTTCCCCGATTATAGTCCAGAGGTTTCTCCCATGGAGCTACATGTAGATGCTTCAGACCTCGGGGCTGGTGCTTGCCTTTCTCAAATCCAAGACGGAGAACGCAAACCAATTGCTTTTATTTCTATGACCTTCAATGGGGCTCAGAAAAATTATGGAGTGATTGATAAAGAACTAACTGCTTTGCGTTGGGCTGTCAAATCCCTTAGACCTTTCCTCCGTGGTATAAAATTCATTATATATACCGACCATATGCCACTCATCTATTTACAAAATATGAGTCTGGTTGATGGGAGGTTAGCTAGAACTATGGAAGAACTCTATGAATATGACTTTGACATACGTCATATATCGGGCCCTAAAAATATAGTTGCCGATGCTCTCTCCCGATCTCCCGTAAATGATAATATAGAAGAACCCGCCGAAAATACTTCTTTGGATTTCATTCCTCCTGGGTTCTTTCCGATAGAAATCAGCGGAGGAGGAGACTCGTTATATAAGTGTTTTTCTCTTTACTTATATGGATCGGTCGAGAGACATTTAGAGGTAAGAGATGTTCTTATCGACGAGTTACAAAAGCATCCTGTAAAATATAAACTTCAAGGTCAGTTGGTTCAAAAAAGGCTCCGATTATTAAAACTTCCGGGTCAATTGCCAATACCAGAAGTTATCACTGCTTTTACGGATGTCTTTAAAGTTAACGTTCACATATATTATGCCCATAATAAACCTTTAATATATGGGGATAACGTTGGTGGTGGTGAACCCTGTTATTTAAAATGCTTAGCCGGGGTTCACTATAACTATCTGCTAGTTACTTCTAGTAGTGAATAAACTTTATGTCGACTCCATTGGAGTATGTACGTCATAGAAGAAGGACCAGTCTTTTATAACCTTGTCTCGGGGTTATAAAATGACACACTTGTGTTCTGATACGAAGTAAATAAGCCTGGAGAATAAAAGTTGGCTTTGCTTCTTTTGTTTAGAAAATGAAACTTCTGTCGTTCCCTTACTGACTGGAACGTAAATTTAAATTACTTGGCCAATCAAACTTATCAGTACATAGTTCTGATAAATTATCTGAAAAAAAAATCTTATTCCTATCTTTCTTAATCTCTTAAGTAAACTTCCTTCTGAACTATTGTTCTATAACATCTTCATCTATCGAAGCTGTTTTGAATGTATGCTTTCTAGTGTGCCTGATCGTCAAACACTTTAACTAAGGTGACGAAAAAACCCTCCTGGTGTACCTGATTCTTGTAAAATTGATCTTTGTGTGTCTGGATTCTTCTTGTATGCTTGTAGACTAAAAATTAAAACTATAAACTAAAAAATCAAAAAAGTCTTGTGTAATAGAATTCCTCACGTTATTTAACCAATGGTTAAATACGCATAATGTATAAATATATACTGTCTAGTATATATTTATCAAAACAAATGCAGATAATTATTATGTATAGAGTCATCGAAAAACCGCCTACCTCACAACTGATATATATATATATATATATATTGAGCTGTATATATATATATATATATGTACCTATTGTACATATATATATATACCAGTTCCTCGGTTCCAACGAGCCTGTCATGTTCATGACAGGTTGTGGGCCGGAGGAGCTTAAAACTTATTTTACAGATTTGTCCCGGTTCCTGAAGGAGATAATCCGATGTTCTCTGATCAATCTATAACTTGGCTGAGTAGATCTCTCTCTTCAAATTAAATGGACCAACTGGGTGATTTCATAAGTATAACAAGAAAATAGAAAGAATCAGGAAAAAGACTTCCTAGATTGTTTCTATTTTCGAAATATAAAATATAATAATGAAAATAAAAAAATTTTCATTATTATTGAGGTGGTGTGTTTTCGATGAACAACCATGAACTTTCCAAGCAACTATTTTCTGATGGTATACCTTTATTTTAAAGATACAAATTTTAAATTTTATATAATTAAATTTGTTTTTTTTTATTATAACTCGTCAGTTTCTCAATAATTAATTTGTACTTCTGATTTCCCCAAATCAATAAGTGCAGTTGAGAAATAGTGAAGGTGAAAATGACTTAGTTTACTCTACGTCATTTTTTCGCTTCCAGACAGTTATTATATGATGAAAATTAATAATCTTAGACTAGATAATATGCTCATGTTTTTTTTTTATAATTGGAAATCCTTCCATGACTCAATAACTGCCGGATATTTTGATGTTTTCAGGATTGACTCTACATAGTACAAGACATCGAGAAACATCTCTGTCGGGATCCCAGAGTGAACAAACGGAAAAATGCCACTCTCATTGATCGTGGGCTCATCTGAGGTTTCACTCTTCAAAAACCAAAAACGATATCTCCAGATGAAGCACGGTATCTCCGTTAAATCGGATTACGTTTCAGGCCGTATACTATCTTCGTGCCTCGTAAGAGTTAAGAATCAAATGACTCCAGAGGTGAAAACCATCTTTTTGTGGGCCTTGACTACCATGGCCTGGAAACGGAGAGAATTATATGATCACGATAGTAACATCGCCACCGTTTTCGAACCTGTAACGGATCTTTCCGTAGAAGTGGTACCGGAGATCATGACCAAAATAACTGAGGAGGCTAAGAAGAAAACTCCTCACGTTAAGGTTTACTTGTATATCCCACCTATACAGGACCTAAATGCTTACAATCAGAAACGTCTCATCCGTGATTGGGGCGCTCAGAATAACCAATATACTATCGGTGATCCTACGCTCTCCCCAGAAATGATGCGGGAACATTCGATACGAAGTTACCACCTGTTCGAGTCGATTGCGGAAGATAGATATCAGTGGCCAGATAAGAAGATCATCAGAGGAACGGATATTCTGGATGGGTATCATCGAAGCATAGCTAGAGGCGGAGTACCTACTGTCACCCCTCATAGCCAGTATCTCAACAAGGAAACCCTGAAATTAAATTCTCCTTTGTTGTTGGATGGCTTACATCCAAATCGTTTGTTTTTGGAATCACTATTAAAGGAATGCGGGCATATTTTTAAAATTACACCCATATCTGTGAGAACTACTGTCCCTTCTACTTTACCTACAGTTCGGTCTCAGATCATTAAAGTTAATAAACGACGACCAAGAGCATCAAGAAACACTCGTACTTATCCAACTGAGAGAGTGACTCATAATCGAGTGTTGCCTACGTCGTCTTCTCAAAGGTATGCCTATCCCGCAGAAATGGTTCCCCAAGCTCAACCTCTGGAACAACCAGTTCCATCTACATCGTCTTTCTCAACCGAGAATTGGGGAGGTCCTAGAGCTTATTCGTCAAGAAGTGAACCATTATATAGTAGTCCCTATGTTCAACCTTCCTGGTCGGACTATCCCCAGTATCATCAGACTTCTGGACCTTCTAATCAACCAACACCATCTTGTAGTCACCCTTCAACTTCTCTAGGTGACTCTAAGTCTGTCCTGGATCCCCATGTTAGGGTTGCAATCCGTACAGGCTTACGTTGGATTATGGATCAAGTTAAATGGGATGACATGAATGAACAACAGCGGCAGATGACTTTTTCCGCATTGTTACAGGAGTTTAACGAAGAAAAGGAAGCTGCTGCAAGTCTGTCATCCATGAAGAAGGGCCTAAAGTCTTAAAAAAATGTATATAAAATTTATTTTGTAAATATCCATAGTTTAGTAGAGAGTCCTGAGTATCCTTCCCTGCGCGCTGTTTCTATGCTCTTTGCCTCTTCACTCCCGTCTTTCTTCGAACGACGTGGAAAATTGAGGTGGGGGTTTAGATTTAGTGGGGGAGGATATAAGGGAGATATTGATCATGCATCCATGGTGTCAATTGGCAATTCGCTATCTTATTCTGGTGTTGTTTATTCTCGAAAATGTTTTTTATAATACAGTCTGGAATGGTTTACCATTTCTGATCCAGGCTGTGATACTTTATATTATTTATTATATGTCTTCAATTATTGAAAAACCCTTATAACATGTATAGATACTATACCAGTTTTTCTTCTTTTTAGTACATCTTGTTATAATTATATGTATGAATGATATAATATAAACTTAATGATAAACATAGCACCAGGAGCACAGATGATAGTAAAAATATAATTGTGCTGAATATTTATACACAAAAGAAGTTGATAAGCCTTTCTAGCTGTCTCAGAGGTCAGTGCTGCAAATTTATTTGATTTTATTAATTAATAACTGTAAGATTTGTAGTAATGTACAGATAGTAAACTTGACTCTTATTACAGTTTACTATCTTGTTGTTTGCTGGAAGGCCGTTGACATCATTAATCTCCATTTAAGAAACCCCTCTTGGATATATCAGGGTATGTTTCTTAATAGTATGGATATATGTGACTTCATTTAACTGTCAAATATGTAAATATAAATTATGGTCCAAATACCAATCATTGTTTATATTTGACAGGGTTCTAATACAGGGATTCATCCTGAATCCTTCAAGTTTCTAACTGTGGGATTCCTCCTGAATCCTTCTAGACGTTCTAAAGTTGGGCTGATTCCGATTTTGGGATTTTCTGTTTTGGGGCTTCATTCCTGAATCTGATTTCTGTTCCAGGGATTCAATCCTGAATCCATCCTTTAAGCTGATACTCTTGAGTGAGATTCCTTAGTGAATCTTTTCTCGGTGCTATTTTAAAGTTGGAGTTCATCCTGAATCTTTCTTCTTGGAGTTGTTTCGGAGTTGTGGTTCATCTGGATCCCTCTCCCTGCCAATTCTAACGTTGGGATTTGGCCTGATTCCTTCCTCTTTAATAGTACTTCAGCATAGTTGTATTCTACTGAATCATACTCACCACTTGAAACTATTCTCCAGCCCAATTCAGTTAAGTCATCATTTATTCACAATTGTTGAGTCTGGATATCTTATTCCCTTGATTTTTATGCATGAGCAATATTTGGAAGCGTTCGGTTTCCACTCTCGTTTCTGATCCTAGAGCTGTCTGTGCTCGTGTACATATTTTACACCTTGGAACCTTTAACTTGCCCTCCAAGGTGTATTAACTAATTCTATTAATCATAGATCTTTTATTTTCATATTGTGGGGTAGACTGTGGTAAACATTAACTTTTGTCAGACCTCCCACCATATATTCTGAGAGATTTTAGTAAAGATAACACTTTTTTTATGGAGTGTCACTATCCTTCATCATTATGCTTTTTTTGGTATTGTGTACTCTTATCTCGAGAACCGTCTATCGGTTAATCTTCGAGACCGTCTATGCGGGTTATCTTCGAGAAAGCTGCCGGAAAACGACGCTAAATAATTCTACATCTTCCTTTAGGTAAAATTTTAGATTGTATCAATCATTTTATATCACAGTTTCACAATCCTCCTCGAAATGTCATTCAGTCAGCAGGCCGAACGGAGTCCTGAAGACACTTCCTCCGTTACGGAGAAAATCTAATCTGCTCCGTATTACCTCTGATGGTGTCAGGTGGTTGCTGTGCTGACTAGACCTTCAAACCACTATCTTTGAACATCACAAACCTAACATTGACGTAATCTCCTATACTTTGACTTCCGAAATCAAAAATTCTTCGAACTTCATATCTCCTAAGAAAGAGCGGGAGAGAGTACTCACCGCGGAACACTTGTTTGATCCCAGCGGTACTTCCTCTCTCGCCACATATATATTATGGTAGTAAAAGACGAGTACACAAGAAATCCGATCAAAGATGTAAAAACACCAAACAAATCTGATATAAAGCACTTGAAGTGTATAGGTGAAAGAAAATAGGGAATTAAAAGAAAGTATTCGAAAATTTACTACTGGAGTATATAAAAAAAACAATAAAAACTCTTACCTAATCACCAAAACAGTACATTATAAAAAAACTATGAAACGCATAACTTAATCCCTGTCTATAGAACCAATGGCCAAATAGCTTTAAACGATAAATGGAAAACGGATAAAATGTCAAGTACCCTTCTCTACTAACAGTTAAAAATAAATCGACCAGAAGAAACTACCTCCTGAAACTCATTTCAAGAAAATATCCAATATTTTGTTCAAAGAATTCATTTCCTTTATAAAACCAAACGTGAAGAATGAGAAAAAAAAGTCTCATTATTAAAATCAATAAAATAGAGCTTCAAACGCTTTGTTATAGTTAGTTAGTTTGGTCTATGAGAAAATAAAAAGAAAAATATACTAATTTAAATCGGAATTTGCCATCTTAAAAGTAACCAAAATGTGAAAAAGATTAGCGGAAAACAGAAAATAAGAACATAGGAATAATAGAAGACCGCTTTTTTAGTTACAATAATAAATTATATATATAAATTATATTATAAATTCTTTAAACACAAGAGTATCCATAAGTATACTAGAGTTGGTGTAGGTAGAGATGGTATCGAAGTGAAAAGTATGATTGATTTAGGTGTTGGTGAAGAAGGAGATGTTGAAGTATGTGTTGGATGTTAAATCAGTTAGGGTTTAGGAATGGGATTATCGGATCATTATGTTGTTATATGTAAAATTAAGTTAGTGGGGGCTTGGATGGAGAGAAGGTGATACGAAAGGAAGTAGGTAAAATAAAAGTGAGAAGTTAAGTGTGCAAGATATATAAGGTCAGTATGATAAAGGAAAGAAAAAGGCCGGGCCCTCTCGCTAGTAAAACGTTGAATGTGAACACATTGATACTGAGCTAAATCTGGGGGAAATGAAGGAAGCAATTGTAGTAGTGCAAAGGAAGTTGTGTGATGTGCTAAAGTAGGAAGTAAGAATGTTAACAGTGATTGGTGGAATGAAGAGGTGATGAAAGCGGTTAAAGGTAAAAAAGAAGCGTGGTTGAATGTACTAAAAGCAAATGATGAAGATTCAAAAGAAAGATGCTTGGAATTATATAAGGAGGAAAAAAGAAATACTAAAAGTGTATACGTAGAGAAAACAAAGGTAAATGAACAGTTGGAAGGAGGATGAATGAGGGACAACAAAAAAAAAGGGGAAAAAAAAATAAAGGAAGCTCTTCTGAAGGAAGCGCGTAAAAGGTTAAGATGAGAATAAAGGGGAAGTCTTGCTTAGAATAATGAATAGGGTGGTGCTTTTGTACTGATGAAATGAGTGAGGGATGTGGAAAGAACATTCGACTAATCTGCACAATATAACGTAAATGATGAGTGTTAGTGAATGTGTGCGGTTTTGATGGTGCAAGGAATAGGTATTTTGGGGGATGAGGTTATTAGTAAGGAGGAGGTAATGGTAGGGTGAGAAGTTGAAGAATGGTTAAATCTGCAGGTATAAGATGAAATTACTAGTGAAATGATCAAGAGGCGGAGGCCGAGATTGGTGATTGATTGATTGGAATTGGTAATAACGTTTATTGGAAGGGTATAGTTCAAGGGATTGGAGGAGAGCGGTAACAGTAAACCCTTGTATAAGGGTAAGGGAGAAAAGGGAACTGTAGAAATATAGGGGAATAAGTTTATTGAGTGTTGTAGGGAAGTAATATGCTGGTATTTTGGTCGAAAGAGTGCGTCAAGTGACTGAGGACGATTGGTGAAGAACAAGGTGCGTTTAAGGAGTGGTAGAGGATGTGTGGATCAAATCTTTACATTGAAACAAATGATTGAGAAAATGAGGGAGAAGAAGAATAAATTGTATTTAGCTTTTTATGGATTTTTAACAGGCGTATGATAGAGTTAATAGGGAGGCGTTTATGGCAGGTGTTAGTGATAATGGTGTTGGTGGTAGGTCTTCTGAATGGAATCAAAAGTATGTATGACGAATTTTGTAAAGCGTGTGTAAGAATAAATGGTGCAAAAGTGATTGGTTAGGATTAATAGCGGAGTAAGACAGGGTTGTGTATGTCTCCTTGGTTATATTATATTTGTATATGGATGGGGTGTTGAAAGATTTTGAGGTGGGGATGGCAGGAAATGGTGTTAGAATGGTGGAAGATTCAGTTGAGTGGAGGGTGCCTACGCTATTATATGCGGATGATTTGGTCTTGTGGCCAATCTGAAGAGAGTTTGAGAGGAATTGTAGAGAGATTTGGCAGGGTGTGTAAAAGGAGGGGCTTGAAGTAAACGTGGATAAGAGTCAAGGTTATGGTTGTGAGTGGGACAGTCCTCGGTGTGAAGTTATGTTTTAGATGGTGAGCAGCTGAGAAAACAAGTGTCTGAAGTTTAAGATATTAGTGTATATGCTTGGATGAGAAGGAACGGACGATGCAGAGTTTAGTAGGAAAGTGGTGAATGGCAGAAGGTGGCTGGTGCAATTAAATGTTTGTGAATGCAAAGGGACTAAGTCTTGAGTGTGCTAGGGTCTTACATAAAGGGTATGTTGTTACCTGTGTTTTGTATGGTAGTGAGACCATGGTCTGGAATAAGAAGTATAGATCTCAAGTTCAATGTGTTTCAGATGGACAATCTTAGGGGTGTGCTAGGTTTGAGAAGTAATTGATAAAGGAGGAATGAACGTAATAGAGAGTGGTGTGGTGTGAAGAAAGGGGTAAATGAGCGATCAATGAATGTATGTTGGACGATGGTTTTGGTCAATGTGGAAAAGGATGAAGTGATAGTAGGTTGGTTAAGCGGATGTATAGTGGTGAGTGTGTTGGGAACCGACCGGCTGGGAGACCGAAGAGAAAGTGGATTGAGTCGGTGAACGAATGTCTGAAGGAGAGAAATGTGAGTTTGGCAGAGGCGAGAATAAAGGTGCATGATAGGAGAGAATGGCGGGGTTTTGTATGGGGGCATGGTTGTGGCCCACCTGGGCCAGGGGATGAACCCTTACATTGACGATTTACCATAGTGAGGGTCCGTCGCGGTCCCATGATGCTCTAGGGTGGATTTTCTGTCTGTGACGAGCTCTCACTAATTAATGGTACAGAGGGGGCGGTAAGGCTGGGCTTTCTTTTCGACGTTTGTCATGTTCTCCTACTGCTTTTCTTTTCCGATGCTTGTACAGCACCTTACCCCCAATCTTGGGGCAAAGAGGAAGGTGAAGAAAGAAAGAAAGAATTATGACCTAACTTATGTTCTTAAATAATTGATAAGGCTAAATGCAAAGAGCAGCCTGAAAATAACATAGGCAAAACTGCCCTGATAAATCTTCAGATAAATCCTCAAAGAAACTGTTGAGATAAATTAAATTCTTTACTTTTATTCCTTTTACATACTAACAACTTTCAATTTCTAACCAATCAAACTTAACCCTTTCCAAATAATAATAATAATAATAATAATAATAATAATAATAATAATAATAATAATAATAATAATAATAATAATAATAATAATAATAATAACAATAATAATAATAATAATAATCATAATAATAATTATTTAATAATATTCTTATTAGTGGACAAAAGAATTACAATAAACATAAAACAAATCATACCCGCACTCATGTCATTTACACAGTGGCTAGAGGTTTGGTCCCAAGAATTTTTTTTTATATATATATATATATATATATATATATATATATATATATATATGTAAAAGGTGGTTAAAAAAAACTTGAATTATAAAAAGTTTGGAAAGATAACTACTTTATCATAAACTTTTAAAAACTTTTCGCTTCTCCCTTTTCTACAGAACTAAATTTTCTCACTAAAAATATTTTCCCCCTAAAAAAAAAAAAAAATACAAACAAATTTAATACTTTGCAAGGTTTACATTTTTCTCGGTACTCTAACCTTTTCAAGCTAGCCATAATATTTGAGACAAATACTTTTCTTTGAATATTCTCTTCCATTACTCTTTCTCCTCCTGAATATTCAATATTGGTTCTTCTCTTGTTCAAAAATGAGTTTCTAAGTTTGTAGAACAATCTTTAAATTTCCAACATTTTGATTTTATATTACCCTTCTTCACAACTAACTATTAACAACTCTACTAATACACTCGTTTAAAAAAATTTAACATTTCTCTTTCAAAAAGAATAATAATAATAATAATAATAATAATAATAATAATAATAATAATAATAATAATAATATATTAATAATAATAATAATAATAATAATAATAATAATAATAATAATAATTAATGGATTCAGAGAAAGATGATAAAATTGGCCAATGGCCAAAAAAGAAAAAAAGCTTTTTAATAATCATGCGTTTAATATATAAGAAAAGTGATAAAAGAGCTTCCCCTTTTCCATGAGCTTTTTAAATGGACATGCGTTTAAAAATTCCAAAAGAGTGATAAAAGAATTTCCCTTTTCCATGATTCCTTCATTAATTCCAAAGCAAGAAGAATTTTCAGCCTTGAGTGCTACTACCATGGTGTAGGTTTTAAGAAGGGAAAAACCCAGAACAAGTACTAAGAACCAAAAGCTTTTACAATATTCTTTCAAGAATAATGTGCTCAGCTATTTACACAAATATTTAGAAATGAATAAATAATTTCTGTGGGATCAGATAAAAGGCACAAGTTTGTGTGTATGATATATATAATATATATATTATATAATATATATATATATATATACTATAATATTTTTGTGATATATATAATTATATATATATATATATATATATATATATATATATATATATATATATATATATATATATATATATATATAATATTATATATATATATAAATATATATACTATATATATATTATATATATATATATATATAATATATATATATATTATAATATATATATAGTATATATATATAATATATTATATACTATATATATACTATATGTATTATATATGAGGGCCACCGAATCTCTACCCATGATTTTGGGGTTCATTACCTACCGAAGTGAGGCTTTGGTCATGGGAAATCTTATTATATTTTCCAAAAGTGGTTTCTGATAGTTGCGCAGATTTTCAGGCTTGATACAGCCCTGCTTCAGCTCAACCACATTTGGATATTTCTAGCTTACCGTGGAGTGTGTTACATTTTTTGTTATAATAGATAGTCTGTCTGTATGTTGGCTTATGTTTATAGTTGATTTCTGCCGGATATTAGATTAGTAGTAACTTTACTATGCCGTAAACTGCAATTAATACTTTCGGTTTACTACTCTTTTTCAACACAAAATTTTTACATTGTATCAGGCAGCCAACTCGGAAGATTTCGACCCTGCACTTCGCGGGAGAGGAAACTATTTTTATTTGAGAAAAGCATTCGCTCACTGAGCCACCCATGAACTCATATTATATATATATATATATATATATATAACCGTATATATATTATATATTAATATATATATATATAATATATATTTATATATATATTAAATTATAATATTATATTATATATATATATATTTATATATATATATATATAGTCTAGGCTTAAAGTCATGAATAAATAATTCCCAATAACATCCAAACACCACCATACTCCAAGCATGAACACTTGAAATATCTCCCACAGAACAATCCTTCAACCGTCAAAATCCATAGTGATGCTGTCCGTCTGCAATTGGCACATCCCTACCTTTAGCTAATATAAATAAAGATTTTCATGGTGCCCCTTCCCAGTACGTGTAAAAAATGTCTCTCCCAAACAATTACGCGACAACAGAAACCTCTGCTAAACTGTCTCGGACTTAACGGACGTTAGACGCAACTTCGATACACTTGCTCTGACGAATCTATGGTGGAACAATACCCTGGGATCGCCCGCTTCTTATAGGAAGGGAGCGGGAATAATTAATATATAGTATATATATATATATTATTTATATACTATATAATACTATTATATATATATGTTATATTATATATATATATATATAATATAATATATATATATATATATATACTTTCTTTGCTGCTCCTCGCTCCCCTTCTACGAGAAGCGGGCGACATTGAGATATTCAACCACCACTGTAGGCCGGGTCCAGAGAATCGGTGTTTAATTATCGCTAAATCATGGCAACCTAATGAGATGTTTAGTGTCATCGTTTGTTTGGGAGGGACACCTTTGACAGTGGGGTTAGAGAGAGTATTATGAATTTTAAATATGCATTCATAAAGGGAGGGGGATAAAGGGAGGGGTGCTGCCCAGAACGGAGACGTGAAGTCATTACTAGTGTTTAGCGTTCCTGACTTTTTTGAATGGGATATTTCGGAAGGACATGCTTGAAGTATGGTGCTATTTGGATATGCGAAAATCGTTCTTTGAATAGGAATGTGTTTAATAATGGTGGGGGGGGCGTGTGGCGATGGGTGGGCGGTGTGCATTGCATATATTAGACAGGTATAATGCTCGTGATTTCTTTTCCTTCCAGGTGCAGCAGGGAGTTAGGGGGTTGTTGTACTGTTCGATGGAGGGATGATCTATTGGGAGAGATTTACTATGAAATTCAGTCTATCATGCAAAGGACTTTTATAGAGAGGATTTATGTTTCAGTTAGTAGGTGGTGGACAGGTGTGGAGAGAAGGTGACCGCTTATTATCTAAGAGGTTAATTCTGTAGTTTCTAATTTATGGCTATTTAATTGTAATGACGTTCGCGGGCAAGTGATGCGTAGTTTAAAAAGGGACATACGTACTGTCTATATACTATTGTGAGTGTCTCTCTATGTTGGCCAAAGTTTGTTTCTGTTAATGCATTAAACTAGTTTAATTTGTGTGCCTCTAGATGTAAAATTATTGATGTGGGGTGAATGCCATATATGCATAAAAGGTAACATCTAGGATAATGGGTTGTTTATTGAGAAGGAGTATATTATTTGCTAGGTCTACTGCGGGGGGTTGAATGTTTGATTCTCTTCTAACTGGAGTAAGTAACGTGATAAAGGATTTTGGGAAGATGCAGTCATTCTGCTTGTATTAGGCCACTATATATTATATATATATATAATATATTATTATATTATATTAATATTATTTTAATATAATATATATATTATATATATATATTATATATATATATATATATTATATATATATAAACTGCAAGCTTTCTCATGATACATCTCTGAGAATAATAAAACACAAAAGATTACTTACTTTCAAATTTCACATAGAAAAAATAAAACTTCGCTTGCATTTTACTGAAGACCAAATTTGTGGCAAGACAAACTCAAACAAACCCAGATATTGAGAAAACCTCAATCGTTAAATGCCAAGAGAGAGATATTGTGCCTAGCTTGACAAGTGAGTGTAGAGAACACCAATAGAAACCATTTGACGAAATATAAGAATGAAATAATAATTAAGATAGAAAAAGCAAACACAACGATGGCATTCATGTACCTTTTTCCTTACCCTGTAAGTCCACTTCGGCCACTTTTAAAAATTGCGCAACGATACATTGAGCTCTCTTCACACAAGCCAAGCGAAGTAAACACCAGGAGTAGGAATCAGTGTTGCAATGTTCTGTATTTTCTGGATATATCTACAAATAAAAAATTTTAAAACACGAATCTAACTAAAACATTATTACGGAAAAATTAATATTATCTGTAACAACCAAACATTTTCAAGCAGTAATCTATTTTAAGCAATTTACATGAATTAAATTCAATCAAAACAACTTGAGGATATATATATATATATATATATATATTATATATATTATTATATATAATATATATATTATATATCTATATAGTAATATTATATATATTATATATATATATATATATATATATATATATATAATATATCATATCATTAATTTCATCTATTCACCTTCTTTTCCACCAAAGACGGGGGTAAGAGCGGCGTTGACATGCACCCGGAAACAGAAAGTAGTGTAGAAAAGAGAATGAGATTTAAAGTCGAAAGAAGGCCCAGCCTTACCGGCCCACTTCTATACGCTATTTAGTTGAGGTCTCGTCGCAGTCAGAAATACTAACCCTAGAGGTTCCCGGGACCGCGACGGACCCTCACTATGGCATATCGTCATTGTAGGCGTTCATCCCCTGGCCCAGGTTAAAGCCACAACCAACCCCACCTCACAACAACCCCGCCATTCCAGTCTATTATGCACCTTTATTTCTCGCGCTCTGCCAGAACTCACATGTCTCTTCCTCCAGACATTCATTTGTACTGGGACTCGTCCACTATTTTCTTCGGCTCCTGGCCGGTAGATTCCCAACACACTCACCCTTATACATCGTTTGCATTCCTTTCCACGCATGCACAAAGTCTCTTTTTTTCCAGTTTTCATTAATTTACTCTCATTACCCCTTGCTTCACACCACATTAACTCGTCTAATACGTTCATTCCTCACATTATCAATTCTTTTCACTCTAACACGCCCCTAAGATTTGTCCTCTGAACACATGAACTTTAGATCCTTATACCTCTATATTTCCAACGCCATAGTCTTCATGCATACTGTTACAACAGGTAACAACCATACTTCTTCTGTAAGACCCTAGGCACACATCAAGACTTAGATTTTTTCATCACCAACGATTTAATTTGCACCAGCAACCTTACCTGCCATTCACAACTTTCGCTACTTACACTTTTACATATCGATCCCCTCTTTTAATCCACATATATTCCTAAATATTAAAGCTCAGACACTTGTTCCAGCTGCTCACCAATCTAACTAAACTCCACACGAGACTATCTCATGCACAAAACCATAACCTTTAACGTCTTATCTACGTTTACTTTCAAACCCCCTCCTTTTCACACCCTACCAAATCTCTACTACAATGCAATCTTCAAACTCTCTTCAGATTCACAACACAAAAACAAATCATCCGCATATAAAGGTAGGGTACCCTCCACTTCACCTCGCATTCTCCATTCATTCTAACACCATTTTCACTGGCCATCTTTAAATTCTTTCATAACCCATCCATATACAAATTGAATATCCAAGGAGAAATAAAACACATCCCTACCACACTCCGCTTATAATATTAAACCAATCAGAATATGGACACCATTTTTATTCTTACAACACGCTTCACTATCGTCATACTTGCTTTTGAATTCCATTCAGAGGCCTACCACCAATACCATATATTATTGACTAACACCTGCCATACAGCTTCCCTATTAATCCTATCATACGTTAGTTGCAAATCCATAAAACACTAAATCCAATTTCTATTCTTCTTCATCCCTCATTTTCTCAAATAATGTCAATGTAAAGATTTGAATCCACACATTCAATGCCACTCTTAACGACACCTTGTTCTTTTCACCAATCAGCTCCTTCCAAGTCACTCGACGCAAATCTTTCGACTTTAAAAATATTAGCATACCTCTTTCCCTTACAACACTCAAAACTTAATACCCCTATATATGTCCTGCAGTTCCCCTGTATTTCCTTACCTTATATAAGGGTATATTCTTGCTCTCCTCCAACACCTTGAACTTACCTCCATAAAACGCTTTATTACACCAACTTCCAATCCAATCAATCACACATTGTAACCCTCCGATCATCGTCTTGACATTTCACCAGTGAATTTATCATATAACTGGCAAGATTTACCATTCTTCAACTTTCTCACTCACCCATTACCTCCTCACTTGCATAGTGACCTCATCCCCAAAATACCTATTCCCTCTTGCACTCATCAAACCCACACACATTCACCTCTTCATTACT
>JABUQX010059470.1:20000-30000 GCA_015478945.1 Trachelipus rathkii | reverse complement strand
ACTCTTGAAGGGCAAGAGAACAGGTTCCACCGAACTATAGGTTTTTGGGACAAAAAGATTAAGTTGAAGATGAAATGAACATGCTCATCCCATCGGTGATTACGGCCCCTACTTTTTCATCAGAGATTGAAACGTCCTCTGAGTCAAAACAGGAATCATTCCAAGAGTAGTTAGAAAAGAAGCAAAACAATAGTCTCCCAGTCAGCCAGATTAAAGTTCTAGAAAATACGTTTAGGGTATGGTAAAGTTACTGGATAAAATTTTTTATTATTATAATGGAATATTTATATCGAGGAGGAACAGTGGTGAAACGTAGGTCAAGTGTGTTCAAGAATTAGTTAGTTCGATCTGGGATATGTGCCAGTTCGTTAATAAACTGTTCCAGATCGTTGAGAACACTGAATGTTTTGGCCTCCCCAACCATTCAGTGTGAAGTAAATTGAAATCCCATAAATAGAGGACCTCGGCATTTGGATGGGAAGAAGTAACAGTCTCATGAGAAGTAGTAAGATAATCAAAAAGGACGTGAAAATCTGATCCATTAGGGGAGCAGTAACTGAGTCACAAGATAATGATGGTAGTAGGGAGAAAGATTTTAAGCCATAGAACATCGAAGTTAGGAGCTTCGGGGTCTCGAGACGGTATTATATAATATATACTATAATATTATAGTATTATATATATATATATAATTTATGATATAAATATATATATATATATATATATATATATATATATATATATATATATATATATATATATATATATATATATATTTTTTATATATAAAAAACACGTATATATATTATATTTTATTATATATATTATATAATATATATATATTATATATATAGTATATTACTATGGCTATAGTATGCAAAACATGAATATACATTAATTTTCTCTAAATATAGATTCGACAAGTGAATTGATGTCTGCAACCAAACCAGGGAAATGTAAAATCTAGAATCTAAAATGTCGTGGCACAATCGGCAGAGCGATTAAGTCGCAAGCCAAAGAGTAAGGGTTCAATTCCTTGTCCGGATCATAGGTAGCAATTACCTAGAGTAGTTCCCCTCCTAGAACAGGGCCAATGCCTGTGAGGTACCAACTTTAAAAATGAGAAAAAACTACATAATTAAGAAAAACCTATTAATGACGTCATATGAATATAAATAACATAATTTTACATACCTTTGTCATAAGATAAGACACAATGGATAGCTCTGGAGGACAGAAATGTTCTCGAGTGCCAGTCTTTGTGTCTCCTTCGTTGCAACTTGATCTTGGGTCTTGAAACCCAAGCTGACCAAGGAACTTCATATTTAATTTTATTCTAGTTTTCTGAAGGCTTGTAATAGTTGAAAGAATTCTCTCCCCACTCACCGCAGATCCAGTGTCCTTTTCAGCTGGACTAGGTGTCTGTTATATATATATATATAATATATATCAATATTACTTATATTATAAATAAGATTATATCCTATTTAATATTTTAAATAGTATATATATATATATATATATATTATTATATATATATATATATATATATTATATATATGCGCCGAGGGCTCGCCCATGGTGATTATATTTCAAACCAGGCTTGTAGGTAGCTTCTTTGTGGAGGCCATTGGTGGGGGTTTCCCGTACACTGGACTCAATTATATACATATATTATATATTATATATTAATATATATATTTTAATTTATTATTATATATATATTATATTATATATATATAATTATATATATATATATATAAAAAAAAATAAATATACGAAAACACTACATGACAATCATCTTACAGAACTGTTAAGCAAAAAACCTTTTTTATTTTTCTTTCATATTATAATAAAAAAGGTATTTTTTTTATTTTTTTAATCCAAACTTTTTACAATATAATATATATTAAATAATTATATATTTTTATAATATATATTATAAAAAAAAATTCTTTGGGACCAAAACTCTAAGCCACTGTGTAAATGACTGAGTGCTGAAACAATGATATGAAATGTTTATTGTAATTCTTTTGTCCACTAATAAGAATATTATTAAATAATTATTATTATAGATTATTATTATTATTATTATTGTTATTATTCATTAATTATTATATAATTATTATTATATTATTATTATTATTATTTTATTATTTTATTATATATTTATTATTCTTATTTGGAAAGGGGTTAAATCATCATTTTGTTAAGGAAATTGAAAAGTTGTTAGTATGTAAAAGGAATAAAAGCTAAAGAATTTAATTTAATCCACAGTTTCTTGAAGGATTTATCTGAAGAATTTTAGTCAGGGCAGTTTTGCCTATTGTTATTTTTCAGGCTGCACTTTGCAATTTACGCCTTATCAAGTTATTTAAGAACATAAGTCTAGGTCATAATTCTTTCTTTCTTTCTTCACACTTCCTCTTTGCCCCAAGATTTGGGGTAAGGTGGCGACGGCCATCGGAAAAGAAAAGCAGTAGGAGAACATGAACAAACGTCGAGAAGAAGCCCAGGCCTTACACGCCCCCTTCTGTACCGATTTAATTAGGTGGAGACGCTCGTCACAGACAGAAAATCCACCCTAGAGCATCATGGGACCCCGACGGACCCTCACTATGGATAATAAATCGTTCAATGTAAGGGTTCAATCCCTTGGCCCAGGTGGGCCACAGCCATGCCCCCATACAAAACCCCGCCCTTCACTCTCCTATTATGCACCCTTTATTCTCGCCTCTGCCCAACTCACATTTCTTGCCTTCAGACATTCGTTCACCGACGCAATCCACTTTCTTCTTCGAGTCTCCCAGCCGGTCGGTTCCCCAACACACTCACCCACTATTACACTCGCTTAACCAAGCCTACTCATGCATATCATTTCCTCCACATGACCAAACCTTCTCAAACATACATTCATTGATATCTTCTCTCATTTTATCGCCTTTCATTCAACGACCGCCATCACCCCACTGATCTCTCAATACTTCGTTTCAGACTTGCTCTCTCTCATTTAGTTTGGGCTCGGAAATTCCTTCGTCAACTACTCTCTAGGCACACCACTCTAAGATTTCTACTGTTTTTGGGGTGTAATCACATCTTTGTAACGATATCTGATTACATGTCTAGTCTCTCTCAGGGATTTCAATCCTGAATCATCCTTTAAGTATATTGCATTATTCTACACGTCATCTGTAGTCTTGCGATACCTTAGGTAGTATACCATACTAATTTCTCTCAGCTGGCACTTATTTTTAAAGTTTTGGGGATAACTATACACTTCATGCCCCTTGCATAGTTATACTGTTTCGTATCCCTCTAGCGAGTCTGCTATAGACCTTCAGGTACCCCGTTGCTTGTGCTCTACCAACGATCTCTTGGCTCCTTCATCGCCTGGGCACTTCTAGCGTTCTGGGACCTTCCTTGCGCGCCATTCTGCATACACTCCTCTCTTATCATACTACTCTGAGCATATCGTCTCCGATTGCCATTCTCAGTTGTAACTATTATACCTCTAGAATCATACTCACCACTTGGACCAGTTCCCCAGTTTCTCAATTAATACTATATGAATAAACTCTAAGGACATTTTGATTTCCTCAGTTTCTGTTCCACACCATCTTGACATTAGCGGAGCGCTGAGGAGTGTCTCCTCACTCTACAGACCATAACCTTACTCTCTACTCCACGTTTAATCTCTCTCATTAGCCCCTCTTTCTATACTATTCCACGTTCGCCCAATCTCTGTGCTAGTGCAATCCTCTTTACAATACTTCGGTCTTCAGATTCGCGCATACTACAGACCATATATCCATACCTTTACATATAGGTTTAGGCACCCTTCCTCATCGTCAATGACCATTCTCAGCACGCCATTCAGGATACTCGTGATTTCCTACGATCGTCCACCTACTAAATTCTTTTCAAATTTACACCATCCCATTGCGACACCTTATTTACAACATTGCATCAACTCAGAGGTAAGTACAATTATACAACTAACCATCTGCTCACTTATCTCGCTCTATAATTCCATCATTAACCATATTCATCCTTTATTTGAATACACCATTTATTCATTTGATTCGACGCTTCAGCCTTTAGAGTCGATCTGTCGAATGAAATACATTCTGATGATCTACACTTCATTGTGCAGAGGCCTACCACTCCACACCATATCAATTAATACTGACACGATTATTCACTTCCATGTCACAATAGATAACGCACATATCCTCCCTTTTATATTTAGGCTCTAAGTGTTCCACTATCTACTTGCCATACTGTGTGCATAAGATTCCTTATTAAACGCAGTTTTGATATCATCTTTAATTTTCATTTCTTCTTCTGCCTGTCTTCATTTATTCTCAATGCAGGTGTTGATCTTTCGAAGTAGCCTCAAATATCGGTTGATTACCAACTACCTTATCCTGAGATCTAGCGCTCCAGGCGACTAAAACCGCACGCTCTAAGATTAATTCTTTTTCATCTCTCACATTCTCAGTCTCCCTCTGATCAGCGTGATTGAACGCAACTCTTTCGACGTTCTCTTTAAAAGAATATACTCAGTACATTTTACCAATTCCCTTTTTATACATTTTCAACTACGAATAACTTTTATCCCCTCAATATTCTCTTCTCCTCGTACAAGGGTCTATTCCCACCATCTCTACCCAGCTGTCCCGTGACTAGTGCGCCAAGAGTTTCTTGACATATAGTGACCGCTTACTCTCTTACTCCCTCCCTCTCGGATTACCTGACTGTAAGCGCCTACAATATACTAGACTTTGTACTTACTACAACTTTCCAATATCTGAATAGTGGCTGATCCATGAGCTGCGATCTCGCCTCTGCTGCCTGACTGAGATACTGTCTTATGCATAACCACAATTATTCTAATGATTCGCAACACTCTAATACCATAGCAAGCAATACCATTGTAACGATCAAATAGTGTCTCTCCGTCATATAGCTTTTAACGTGACTTTGTCCGTTATACTCACACAACACATACCATTCTATCGAACTTTCACTCTCCTCTCCCCTAACTTGATAAAGATGCCGAAGTAGACCCCAAAGGAGTACACTCACCGTCTAGAGAAACACTACTTAGTGTGCGTTATTTTCCCCTAGCTGTTACCATTCCTCTCCCTCGCACAACACACCGCACTACAACATTATATATCAACTGTAGACTCACATCAGGGACGTCATATACTGGTGTTATTCAACTTTAAGTAGAACACTGATCAGTTCAACAGAGTGAACAACAGGAATAGAATGCCAAATGTCTCTTTCAGCACCAAATACCCAACAATTAGCCATGTTCGAGAACCTGAAAAGAACACTGATCAGTTCAACAGAATGAACAAGTTAGAAAGAAAGCAATTTTTAGGCAAATAATTTACGACACCGTATATATTCCAATTTTTCACATTTTTGATGTCAGTTTAATATTAGCATAAAATAACCCCATATATCCTCTTGACCACTATTATCACAGAAGAGTAATAGAAAATAAAAAAAACTATAAAACACCACTTACTCCTCTATTCCTTTGCTATGACCACTTATCCGACTCTAGCAACTAGAGTAGTACGTACCATGAATCTGGATCACTAGTGGTGTGATATAGAAAGTAACACTCATTCATAATCAAGCTCTACCTATTAGCATATAGTCAACCTCAAGGGCTTTAAATAAATTGTGGGTTATGTAAATACATGTTTACTGAAATTATATTATATCCTCTACACAGCGATATTAATTACTCTCGTTTCATATGAAAGTTTTTATCTTCTCCTTTTCTCATACACTCCAATATCTGGATGTCACAGAGGCAGTCTTTTCTGGATTCGTTATCCATTATGTGCTTCTTCATTAGATTTACAATATACAAAAATCAATCACACAGTCAGAGTGTCTCTTTTCAATTTACCTATAAGCCCGTCTTGTTGTTTCAGTCACCTCTTCATTATTACCGATCATCTCGGTCGTGGCACTCATCTAGTTTTAGGTTTACACTATTACTGTAGTACATATGGCTCTTTAACATTAGCAACAATCCACAGAAAATCAATATCCTTTGCTATTAACATTTTAAAACAAAAATTGTTATGGACCTTATATTTGAGCCCACAGAATATATGGTAACACTCAAGTAATCAGTACGTAGTTCAAACATTCAACACGTTATAGCCGTGTTGAACATACAGAAGCTTGAGAGGCACTCATAGGACATTTAACATATAGCTAGACCGCTTATTTTTTACGTTTTACAATTTTAATCTATTGACATACGACTTAATTACTCTCACTTTTTATAATTTATATTATTATTAAATCCTACCTTCCTTACTTTGATTATCAACACTCTCTTCTTCTTCACCCCCAAAGCGCTCCCCACAAGGTATAATAACTAGAGGCTTTATGTTGTTACATAGATGTCAAGGTCAGTAATGAATCGATATATCTCCAGCTGAATTACACGTGTAATCATTCCTTTTCATAGTGATTGTGATAGAAGTATTAAGAAGCGATATCCGTTGGAAAAGACTATGGTGTTGGATGTTATACATTCTCCAGCTAATCTCCTTCTTGCAGCCGAACGACTAAATCAAATTTTATGGAGAACTGGTTTGCACTTCATTTATCGGATACCGATCTTCTTACCTACACCAACTCTAGTATCACTTATGCGATACTCTTGGTCGTTTTAAAGAATTTATTTTAATATATGTGTATCATGTTATTAATAGGTATATATTTAGTGCTTATGGTGGTAACTAAAAAAGCGGTCTTCTATTATTCCTATGTTCTTATTTTCTGTTTTCCGCTAATCTTTTTCACATTTTGTTACTTTTTTTTTTTTTAATTTTCCTATTTTAAATTATATTTTTTCTTTTTAACTTCTCATATGACCAAACTAAACTAACTATAACAAAGCGTTTGAAGCTCTATTTTATTGATTTTAATAATGAGACTTTTTTTTCTCATTCTTCACGTTTGGTTTTATAAAGGAAATGAATTCTTTGAACAAAATATTGGATATTTTCTTGAAATGAGTTTCAGGAGGTAGTTTCTTCTGGTCGATTTATTTTTAACTGTTAGTTAGAAGAGAGGGTAAACTTTGACATTTTATCCGTTTTCCATTTATCGTAAACTATTTGGCATTGGTTACTATAGACAGGGATAGTTATGGTTTCATAGTTTTTTTATAATGTACTGTTTTGGTGATTATGTAAGAGTTTTTATTGTTTTTTTTATATACTCCAGTAGTAAATTTTGGAATACTTTCTTTTATATTCCCTATTTTCTTTTCACCTATACACCTTCAAGTGTTTTAGTATCAGGATTTGTTTTGGTGTTTCACATCTTTGATCGGTTTTTGTGTACTTCGTCCTTTTACTACCATATATATATATGTGGCGGAGAGGAAGTACGCTGGGATCAACAAGTGTTCCCGACGGTGAGGTACCTATATAATAATATAATATATATATATATAATATATATATATAGTATTATATATATATTATAGTAATAATCAGAAAGCCACAAATTCTATCTAGAGTTGACTAAGATAATTTAAATAAACAATTTATGGTTGATCATGTTAGAAGGGCATGTCTATTCTAACCGAGATATATAGTTAGTTTACGAACAAGTCACAGACAGATGAAGTTTTTTTAGAGGTTAGTAAAACCGAAAGTACTTGAAAGACTAAAGGCTGTTCAATTCCATCGTTTGAGAAAACCTTTTGACTGGACGACCCAGAGATGAACGCATCCTATAATAAGAAGAAAGCAGCATAGTGTCATGTGAAGAATTTTGTAGGAGCTTGAAAAACCAAACACCGTCAAAATGCTTTTTGATATATCTTGACGGATATTCTTTGAAGAAAAAGCACTAAAAAGAATAGAAGCACAAGAAATAATCATATGGATGGTCGGAGAATTTTTTCTCGAATTAATGGTATACTTTGTGTGAAGATGTCGAATAAAAGACGAAGTAACCGAGTATTTAAAATTTATTGAAGAGGTAAAAGTAAGATTTTCATTTCCCAAGTAATAAAAAGAAAAGACATGAGAGGTTATTGTTGACAAGGATATTTTTCTGTTTATTTGCTGGGATCCTTGGTTGGATAATAATTCCATATGTAATGATAAAAAATGAAAGACTATTTTATATAGTTACAATAATTTGACATAAAAGTTTCATCATCTATTGAAGATAGTAAATTTATTTTAACATTTTTTTACTTAAATTGTTTTCTCAAAAAAATTAAGTCACGGCCAATTCTCTCTCTCTACTCCTCTTCTCTCTCTCTCTCTCTCTCTCCCTCCCTCCCTCCCTTCCCCTCTCTCTCTCTCTGCATCTCTCTCTCTCTTATTCCAAAGGATATGGATTGGTTGCAATATCCTCGGCCATCTTAATAGAAATTTGATTTTCAACTATTATGAAGTCTCAGAGGAAATTCCAAGTTCTAATTTATACCAACTTTTTAAAGACTAAAAAAAAAAAACTAAAAAATGAAGAAAAAAATACTCATTATATGAAGGAACGTCGACGCTCTGTGCCTTAGGGGTTTGAAATTGGGGAAAAGGGAAAAGGGGGGAGGGGCAAGACGCCAATGCGAAGCTTCCGGTCAATTACACAAAGTTTTTAGAATTACCTCCTACTAACCTAACTTAAAAAAAAAAACAAAATAGATGGGAAAAAAAAAAAAAAAAAAGATATAAATTGCGACACACAATTACGAACACACAATAAAACACCACGAACACACACACACACAAGCACACACGCACGCACGCACACACAAACAAGCATAAAAGAAATTTTCATTGTTTTTATTACTTTAGTTAGGCTTATATATCAAACAGTCAGCAAAAAAGAATCAAGATAAACGAAATGAAACAAAAAGTTAATCAAAAAATGAATTGTATTGAAAAGTTTTATTTGCCGTAATGAAATTGGAACAAAAAGGATTAAATGCCGATGAAACAAAAGAAGTAACCAAAGAATAAGAGTAAACATGGGAATAAATAAACAAAATAAAAATATATTAGAAGAACGGAACCTTACACCCGCCAAAAATCCACACCCCTACTCCATCCAGATTTCGCCTAATAACAACCCACCACAATCAAACTTTATCTCTATAGCCCACCACATTCCTACCATTAAATATTTTATAACAGCACCCACGAGAAAAAAATTCATTTTTTTTTTCAAAAAAAACAAACAAAAAAAAAAAAAAATAAAAAAAAAAAAAAAAAAAAAAAAAAAAGCCCTTAAAAAAAATTTTTTTTTTTTGGCTCCAAAAAAAAAAAAAAAAGTGAAATTGATTATTACAAGCGGACCTGTATTGAAAAATGTCATATATACAGTGACACGAGTCACTACACTAAAAAACTGAATTCAAACTGACAAGAGAACAATTATACAAAAACTATAATACATGATGAACAAGTGTTCCAAGCAGACGAAAATTAAAAAAAAAAGAAAAAATAATACCATATAATCGCTAAAGTAATAAAAAAAACTCGCATACGAAATTAAGCATAATTAAATAGTAAAAAGTATATAAGATATAATGATAATTATATAAAAAATAATATAAATAACCAAAATAATAAATAAAATAATATATAATAATATATATATATAATATAATAATATAAAGAAAATAATTACAATAAATATAATACATAGATAATATTATATAAATAACTACTATATCATATTATACAAACTAATATGAGCTGACAGAGCTGACCAGATGTGATGATTAAGAAGAAAAAAAAAAAGAAAAAAAAGAAGAAAACAAAAAAAAAGAATGAATGTGAATGTAAGTGCTAGTCAATCGGGTAGAAAAGAAGAAAAAAAGAAAAAAAAAGAAAAAAAAAAAAAAAAGAAAAAGCAAAAAAAAAAAAAAAAACAGAAAAAAAAAAAAACAAACAAGAAAAGTAAAAACTCAAAAGCAGACACACAACCGCCC
>JABUQX010059470.1:0-15000 GCA_015478945.1 Trachelipus rathkii | reverse complement strand
GATTGCCAATTATATTTTTCTTATTTAAAGGAATCAAAATTTCTTTCGGAAAGATATACAGTTGCCTACTATCTTTATTCTCGCTTTATATTCGCTTTTGTAAACTCCTCCTGCCTGTTTAACTACCTGTCTTCATCTCTCTCTACCCGTCGAACTGTTGCATCACTCTCTCTTTATACAATCGTTATGACAACGGACAAGGCTTTTCTGAACTTTCCAATAGTACATGTCCCCCCTCTGACAAAAGCTTTTACAACTCGTCGTCTTCAACTTGTCTCATCGTTTATCTGTCAAACCCTTTGATCTCATACGTAACTACTATGCTCAAACTTACATGTACTCTACTGATAAAGTCTGCAACACACAACCTTTATCCATTTTTCCAACTCCCTTTGACTTGCTCCACATTTTCAAATACCGTGTTTAGGGGCATGTCAGCCTTTAAACTGACAAGAATCTGGTTTTCTCTCAACTCTGGTGGAATATGAAAGGCTTCTAGCTTTTGCCTACTAGAGGAGATAGATAGATAGATAGATAGATAGATAGATAGATAGATAGATAGATAGATAGATAGATAGATAGATAGATAGATAGATATTGATAGATACTCCATTTGCTTCTTTTCAGATGGTTGGTTTGTTTAATTTTAATATCGTTCTCAAAGTTTTCCTAAAAAAAGTCGCTAGTCTCTCTCTCTCTCTCTCTCTCTCTCTCTCTCTCTCTCTCTCTCTCTCTCTCTCTCTCTCTCTCTCTTTCTTCACCCAAGGATATGCATTTTGAAATATTCCTCGACATCTTAATAGAATTTGAAACATTTAAAACAATTCTATTTTCAGGACTGTTATGAAGTCTCAGAGGAATTCCAAGTTCTAATTTATACCAACTTTTTAAAGACTAAAAAAAAAAACAACTACAAAATGAAGAAAAAAAATACTCATTATATGAAGGAACGTCGACGCTCTGTGCCTTAGGGATTTGAAGGGGGGTTAAGGGGGGAGCTGCTGCAGAAGAATGCGAAGCTTCCGGTCAATTACACAAAGTTTTTAGAATTACCTCATTTTATTAACTTTTATAAAATAACACACAATGAACGCACAAACAAAAACAGACCACACTCACATACACAAAACACACACACCACACACACACACACACACAACACACACACACACACACACACACACACACACACACACACATACACACACACACGCAAACACACGCGCGCGTAAGAATAAAGAAATTTGCTTTGTTTTTATTACTGCGTTACAGGTCAGCAGAAACAATCAAGATAAACGAAATGTAAAAATTTAATCAAAAGCACAATTTTACCGGTAGTCATTGGATTAATAAAAGCAAAGTAAAAAAAAAAAAATAATGATACAGTACGCTTTGTCTATACTGAATCTGATAGAAGAATATTATATAATTTTTAGCGCCCAAATAATATAAACTCTTCAGAATGGATCCATTTTTTTTTTTCGCAAAAAAAAAAAAAAAAAAAAAAAAAAATCCGTGCCCAGAAAATCTATTTTTTTTCTCTCCAAAAAAAGTTGAATTGAATTTGACTCCTTTTTCATAACTGGCTACTTGGTCAATATTTTAAATCTTCGTAGTGATGAAATATTTAACTTAATCTGACAATGTCCCACGACCAAAATTTAAAGATAAATATACCTTTCTCTATAGTATTACTAACGCTTCGCGCGTATATATATAATATATATAGTATATATATATATATATATATATATATATATATATTATATTATATATATATATAATATAGAATATTATATATTATATATATTTATATATTTTATATATATTTATTATAAAATCTGTATTGTATTCTCAGATATATATATATATATATATATATATATATATATATATTATATATATATATATATATATATATTATTATACATGGGGTGTCGCCAGCTTCCAAGCTAGGGGGCAGCTTAAAATTTAATAGATGTTATAGATATTATATATATATATATATATATATATTAATATATATATAATTATATATAGTATATTATATTTATATATATATATAATTATATATATTATATATATATATATATAAAAGAAAGAAAGTACATTTAAAAGTAGAAAACTTTTGTGATGGATAATTAAATGATTACTATTTGTAAAAAAATTATTTTATTAAACAATAGAATATCAAATACAATATGCAATGATGGAAAATTCACAATATAGAGCAGTTGCAAAATTGATATTATTAAAGAAGTAATTTCCTTGGGTTCAACTCAAATTTATCAACTACTGTTTGAATAAAAAATCATAATTGTCAACACAAATTTTCTCTGTACACTCATCATAGCCAGTCCTTTTAACCTGTCGTCGTCTTCCATAGTACTCGCAGCCAAGTCTTGATTCTTCGCAGAGTACTGAAAGTTAGTACATTAATTTGGTAAGGACAAGAAACTGAGTAGTGAAAACTAAAAGATCTTTTTGCTCCAAGTCTTAAAAAAAAGACTGAACCTTTCTTTCCGTCGCAAAAAGGCTTTGATGATACTACTCGCCCAGCCATGTACCACCAGTACAGTAGAACACTTTCTAGCTCTTCTTCTATACCTTCTAAGTGGTTAAAAGCTATTAAATTTGAAGCTGTCTTTCTTTAACTCATCCAATTGTTTTGAGTAGCATGTGGGAAGGATTTAGATATGTCAATGCATAAGCAGGTGTATTTTTCAGTGTAGAAAACCGTAATTCCAAAAGAAGAGTGGTTATAGAATCTAGATACGGAGTTATTAAGGATCTTCTCCAAAACTCTGTGGATTTATTGCTGGATGGTTGCTACGGTGCTGCTGCCTACCAAAAATCCGTGGTATATTCAGATCAAGTCCCAGTTGCTCGGCGATTTGATTAGCACTTAATAGCACTTAAATCGAGCATTTTTTTCTTCATTTCCGAGGGCTCCTAACTATGTTTCCACAATATAATTGAAGTGTGCTGCGAGGTTTTTGACGATATCAAGGTATTGGATTGGAGAGAGTATTTACAACTAGGTCTAACATCGCCCAGAGTACTTCGCGATAAGTATCATCAGCCATGATGAATGAAGATTACATGCCGCTGAATGCAACTGAAAAGCGCCTTTCTTGTGGCGTATTTCTTCAATGGAAAGGGATTTCTAATGTTTGCATCATTCGTACAAAAGTGCTCCTTAAACACTCTGATGCACTTGTGTTGTTCAGACTATCTGGTCTGGCACAGGTCTTGGGATGGTATTAGGCATTAATTTTCTATCTCGTAAAGAACCGTACTGTCGAAAAAGCAGTAATAAATGTTCCTCTCATAGTTCCCTACAAGTTATTGCGGATTTCGGAGGTATCTGAATGGTTCAAATGGCTTAAAGCCGGACGAGTTTCTTGTGAAAGTGGAAATAGCAATGAATAGAAAACAATGCTTTTTTATTACTTTTTCCGCAATATTGCGATTGGACACCCCTTCTTTGCCAGACATCATAGAACAACCATCGAAACCCATACCCACCACTTTCTCGGAGATCCAGGTTCTTCTAGTTCGTGACAAAAATCGTTTCAATGGTTATTTGCAATGGGTTTTGCGTCAAGCGCTTTCAATTCTACAAAGCTAATAAATTCGACTTTGGGACTTCATCGGAATCTTAATGTCGAAAATAGCGCAACCCCATGGTTAAATGTTCCTTTCCAGAAATATCAGCGGATTCATCTGCTAGTAAGCTATACGCGCAAACTTCCTTTACCTTATTAACGATACTTTCCTTTATATAGTAAGTACCACATAGAGAAATGATAATCTCATTCTGAATCTGAACTGAATATTGGTATGTGGCATTTTTCCTTCCCTTTTCAAAATGGTTTTTAAATGACTGATCTCCGCATCTATTCGTAAGCAGTACAAATCTTGCAACACTCCTCATCATAGATGCTTACCCGAAGCAGGGTAAATCGCTGGACGTACCAGAAAATGTCACACATTGAAATTATTGAGGAGAATATTTTTTATTTCTTCTATGATTTTCTGGAGAATGCTGGTTAATTTGTAGATGTCTACCGGCACGTCCTGTAGAACAATCTTGCAGACTTCCACAGCAAGTTTTATGATCACTCTGTGTTATGTATGTTCTCTGTACAAACTACATGAACATCTTTTATATATATATAATAATATATATATTATAATAATATATATATATATTATAGGTATATATATATATATAAGTTATATATATTTATTTATATTATAAATTATACATTATACAAGAGCCTAGGACCCTCTGACCGAACTTTAATTTGTGGAAATTAAATACAAAAACTTGCAAAATGCTCTTTAGGTTCTGGAGTAGGTCAGCCAAGGTGAATATGTCTACCAAACCATTCATAATTAAATTTCCTCTTTAAGTGAGTGGTAGCATCTTCCAAAAAACTATAGGTCTTAGGTGGAATCCAACACTACTTTCAGTAACTGTTTCTTTTTCTCAGTCGAAATCATAGATGAATTTCCAACGTATCTACCAATGTCATTTCATGACTGTCGTTCTACTGAAAACGCAAGCTCCGAAAATCTGGACCCATATGCTTGACTCATATCTTGGCTCACTTAGGCTAATTAATTTACTTAACATTCAAAGATGTTGCAGAAAAAATAAAAGTATAGCAAACTACGTTTGAAAACCACTAATTCTGTGTTTATTAATAAAACAATAGTTTTTTAGTAAAATGCGAAAACGGACAGCTCAATAATGACGATAAGATCATGTGTGTTACAAAGCCACATTTCATGGAGTAAATACAACAAATTTTTAATTATATATTTAAAAGATAAAACGTACGTACCAAGGAATCTCCTAATATCCATGATCTGATGAAAAATTGAACTATAACTTTACAGTGAAGGCGTGTTGAGTGATGTAATTTCAATGCTACTTTGAACCTAAAACACTTAATAAAGAATTAGAAATCTGAACTGATCACAAAATCTAGGAATTGATATAAAAATATACATATCAACCATTAAAAAACACATAATAGAAAAACAACACAGTTCTTATCTACAAATAAAAAGAGCATATAAAATGAGTGAGAAGACCTCGCATCGTCAAGAGAAATGTGAAGAAATGACGAATTGAACATAGCCTAATCGCGCAATATTTACAATCGAATATATATAGATGAATATACATATATAAATAAATATATATATATAATATATACTAAATATAATAGTATATTATAATATATATATATATATAATATTAAATATATTATATAATATATATATATCATATCGTAAAAACGTACTTGAACAGGACACGCGCGGAACTGGAGAGCGTTGGATCAAAACCAAATTCGCAGGTAGACTCTAAGAGTAGATCAGCTTTCTAGGGGGGGCAGACAGGAAACATGCACAACCCCCCCCTGCCCACCCCAAAAAAAACCCTGACGACCACGCCAATGATATATATATATATATATATATATTATATATATATATATATTAAATATATATGGGGTATATTATATATATAAAATATAATACAAAAAAATATCCAACTATAACTTATTCATAATTTCCGCCTGAAGGGGTGAGTATGTTAAGCATAATGTAAACATTAAAAAACATCTACCCTTTTAAACACGTTTCTTAAGATTAACTCTCGAAATCTCCTAACTTCGATGTTACTGTGGCTTAAAATCTTTCTATCCTTTCTCTTCGACCACCTACTACAGACCTCCATCTTGTGTTTCTGCACTGCTTCTCCGAAACAGAACGCAGAATACCTTCACGACTTTTTGAATACTACAACTTCTCGACGGACCCTGTTCCCTCATACTATCGCATCCACCAATACTAAAGGTCCTCTATCTACTAGTGTGCGTGGGATTTCAACTCCTACACAAAACAAGACCTGAATGGTTGGGGCAACTCTTTCAATACAGGTGATTTAACAAACGGATAGGGAGAGGAGGCCGAATCATTCAGCATTCTCAACGGCCTGGAGCAACTAATTAAGAGAACACACACACAATTCCAGTATCGTCCCAACCAATATCGTTGAAACACACATTTACCTAAATGTTTCAACGTCACTAGTCCTTTCTCATCTATAAATACACCACTTTCGCTCATATTGGTAAATCTGACCACAAACCTTATAATCTCTATAATTTTAATACTTTCTCTCCAAAAACTCCATCCCTGCCCTAAGCGTTTTTTTCTGGCACTTTAATCAGGACCGAGTGGGTTGCCTTGCGTAACGGCTTCTACAACAACGTAATAATCGAAGGATGAGGCTGATTTAGCCATCTGTGACGCTTTCGGTTCTGCCGATAAGAGTTGGGGAACTGTAATCGTTGACTGGGAGAGAAAGAAAGTAATGACGAGCAGGTTCATTCCTTCTTAGGACTAAATCTTTCTCTCCTGACATGAATCCAGAATGTTAATCGATCGTGGCTTTGTACTCTCTTGGCCATATCAGGGCTAGAGACAGTGTCGTATCAGGGGAATGGAAAAATTACTCGTGTTTCTCCTAATCACTAGCTTGCTAAATTTCAATTTCAGCGTAGAAATGTATTGCAGGGTAACTCTTCGACGAGCAAAGCGGGCTAGTCTTCATCAAACGAAGAAGGGCGCTAAACCGACCTGCCATAAGAGTCTCCTACTGAAAAATCTTATCTGGTCCTCATTGCGCAAGAAACATCTCTGATCAACGTTCGTAGTAAATCTGCTTTCTTGCTCTCTTATTCGATCTGACGGTTTCTGTTGCGTAATTCATCCAACTGAAAAAAGACCAATCTCTTATTGGTCTACCTATCTGTTCCTCTAACGTTGCAACCCAAGGAACGAATTAGGTGGACATTCTCCTACTCACTCTCCTTGCTCTTTCTCAGGTGTCCATATGCCTGGTTGCCTGTGAATGACATTTAGATCAGGAAAAAGAAAAGTGCATAGGACTCCTGAAAATCTATATGAACGTTAGGAAGGCGGGTGGAATAGAACCGGGGAATGGCGTTTTCCTATCGCCGATTAATTGAGGAGATGTGCTCACGTTGGCGGACCCCGCCCCTCGTTCCAACTAGGTATTCTCTATGTCTTCAAAATACTAACACGTTCCAAGGGGTCAGAACAAGGAGAGGAGAGTGTTGGATAAGGGCCGCACACGGTTCAACACATTCTTCAACTCATTTCATTTCTGCTCCCTTCTAGTTTTAAAACTTCTATGAATTGGCTTCTCGTCATTAATTTCCGAATTCTATTCTCGCTAGATCTGGAATAGGATAGAATTTCAGAATGGGGTCGTCTCAACCATGTGATGAAATTTAATTCTTTTAAAAACTCAAACTTCTACAAAATCTACACCTCTCAATAAAACACCTTCTAAATTTCCTATCTCTTTCAACGGTTCTCTCGTTCTCATACCTTTGACAATATAAATACATCCAATGGCACTACTAACAACATGAGAACAAGTAAGAAAAAATGATGTTTTGGAGGAAAACCTCACATCACAACGGTTGCTAGGATGCGGGCAGAAGAAGTGAGAGACGGCCTCAAAAGGAATACTGGGAATTCTGTATGTAGACTGCGAGACTATTGGTTATCCTCTTCTCAGTGGCTGCCAAGCTTATACAAAGGGCCTCATCCGCCCTTGATGGTAGACTACTGCTCTCAATATCTGGGTGGGGACTGGGTCATGCACCCGACCTTGATGATGAGGACAACGAAGTGGTCGCGTCGAGTCAAAAAGCCAAAAGACTTAGTTAAACTGTTCCAGCTTACTTTCCCACGTTCTCTATGGAAAGGCCCTATATATTTGATCTGCCGCGTATTTTAGTTAGAAGGTGCTATTATCTCTTTTCTAATAAGAGGATAACACGACGAATGCAAAAGCAAAAAAAGACGTCCAGCCCTCGACATCTCAGAGGAATGGTGTCACTCGACTAGAACCACCACCTTTACGATGGCCCTAAGAGAAAACGTAAACGACTAGGAGAGGAGATGGAGTAGAAGAGAGAGAAAGAGAGAGAAAGGGAGTGATGGAGTTGTACTGGCGCACATGAGGTTATGATTGTAGGTTGAAGGGAAGGTTTATGCACGGTAGACTCCAGGAAAGGCAATAAGTTTCGGCTAAGGCAGGAGTTGCTTACAGCTTCTTTTCTCCACCTCGGTTCTGAGGGTTGAGAAATTTCTCTAGTCAAATGGTCTGTCTAATGTTTCACTTCTTGAATATTATATACTCCCTCACTTCAAAATTGCGTGCTGTGCTCATATCACGTAAATTTGAGAGAGACGCAGGTTATGTGTACAACTTAGCTATAAGAGAGAGCAAAGAAAAGAAAAAGAGAAGAAAGATAAAAAAAAAAAAAAAGAAAAAAAAATAAAAAAAAAAATAAAGAAATGAACGCGAAAAAAATAGACAAGACACCCCAGAGCATACAAAATTGAGAATAAGAGTCTTCTCGATAGCATTGCTGCGTGTGCACGCGGTCGACTTGACTAAATGAGTGAAAAAAGAGAAAAAGAGAAAAAAAAGGAAAAAGTTAGAACAAACTAGTATAAAAAGAATATAGAGAATAAAATATAGGACGAAAAAAAATAAATATGAAATGATATGATGATAAAAAGCGTACGCGCTAGCTCGCAGCGCGCTTACGGTACGCCGCCGCTAGCTCAGTCATACTAGCACCCCCTGACTTACTACTCACCCGCTAGCCCACCGCGGCCGGCCTACGTGGACTTACTACTAGGTCATCGCCGTCGTCATACCCTCATATGCCTACAGCCTGACGTCATATGCGGTCATACTACGGCTACGTACTCAGGCTTATAGTCGCGTAGCTATGACTATGATACGTGACTTCTAAGGTATACCTAGTTGTGTTTTTTTTTTCTTTTTTTTTTTTTTTTTTTCTTTTTTTTTTGTTTCTCTTTGCCTATCTGCTTCCTTCTCGCCGCGTTGCTAAGCCCCGACCGCTATGGGCCCCCGTCACCTACTCCGTCTCGCTGCCTTCGGCCCAGGCTGCTGGACGCCTAGCTTGCCTCAGTGGTTCATCGACCGGGCTGCCTGCCGACACTGAAAATATGAATATAATTGATATAATATCGTTGCGAATCTAATAAAACAAGACGATGCAAAATAATTAAATTAAATAGCATCTGGGATTCACTATACCATGGAATAGGTTGTAGAGAGAAAAAAGAAAGAAAAAACAAAACCAAAAAAGAAAAAAAAAAAACCAAAAAAAAAAAAAAACGCCGGAAAAACACCAAGAAGAAATCAACAACAAGACACCCACACACGAAGAGAAAAAAGAAAAAAAAAAAAAAAGAGACAAAAGAAATAATGAAATAAAGAGAAAAGAAGAAAAGAGACAAAGGAAAGGAGAAGAGAAAGAAGATTGAAGAGAGAAGAAAGAAAAAGACAAGAGAGAAAAAAAAAAGGAAGAGAAGACAAGAAGATAGCAGCAAGTAAGAAGAGAGACAGAAAGGAGAGAGGGCAGATGAAAAGAGAGAATCCCATCATCAGTCTCTCACACTGTATTCACAATCCTTAAATAACGTAGGACAGACACATCTTAAGACCCTGACATCCGATATAGCAACTAACTTTTTCGCCAGTCCTGCCAGAGAACGTCAACAAAAAATAGTTTGGATCATAACAAATTTTTATAAAAAAAAATGTGTGCTAGAATACAAACTATTATTTAAAGGCGTTAAAGTGATGACGTATGCATTGAACAACAGCCGAACACATTGTTTAAACTTATTCTAAACAACTGAAGAAAGCACTGGATACTCCACATACGAGAATAAACATCCAAATAATTTAATTAATTGATCTTGATCTGAGTGGAATTCGTAAGCTCTATAATATACAAGAATATTGAATTTACTTTTACGGAAAAAGATAGTATAGTTGCCTGAACTAGTCATCTATTTATTCTACATTTTAAAATTTCAAATAGTAATCTAAAGATGTCTTAGATTTAGAACATCAAAAGAATCCTCGACAGTAGGCAACATGAAAATTAATGCAATGCGCCATATGATTGACCCACCAATTGGTTTACTTCATCTACATGCTATTTTAACGATGAGGATGATACATGGAGATAAAACAAATAAATATGTGCAATATATTAAGCCAATGATGTATATAACCTTGTTGAAGAGTTTGCGATTTAAGTAAACGGGATGCAAGAGGCCCGGAGATCAGATCCCTAGTCCGGATCTAGGTAAAAATTACCTAGAGGAGGTAAAGAAAGATTCCCCCTCCTCTTTTATTTCCTGGTCTAATAATGTTAAGAGAAGAGAAAAAAAATGGTGGGAACTTTTTTTAACAAGAAAAATATAAAACTTTTTTGACAGGCAAAAGGGACAGGATAAGAAAAATGGTCAGTCTTACATATTACAAGGAGGAGTGGGTCGGTTTTGGTCTACAAGCATGGGGTGGTCAACCTTTCGTCATACAAAAACGGAATATCCACCGTATTCGCCAACAAGCACGGGATTGGATCAATCATGCTTTAGAGCTATTGGTCGCCAAATCTATATCGTCTATAACAGACAAGAGCTATCATCTTTCGATTATTAATTGTATACGCATACACATTTCGTCCCGAAAGAGTGCCAAGTAGCAATTGGAGGTAAGTTCACAAAATTTCTAGTTTAGTTTTTTAAAAAAGTTGGAAATTATATATATTTAAAAAAAGTTTAAAAGCATACTGGGTCCTTGTTTAATAAGCATTGATTACAGTATTTTGGATGAATATTTGTTAATAAGCAACAAAAAAAAGAGATAAATAAATATTTTTTAGGAAATGATGAAAATAAGTAAATATTTCAGATGGGAGTAATAGAGTAGAGACCTTTCCCATTTAATTCCTACCCACATGGAGAAATATTTGTTAAAAATTAGTTTAATTTCTTTTTATGACCAACTATTTTAATTCAAATGCGAAAAGATTATACAAATAATAATAATAATAATAATAATAATAAATAAAAAATAATAAATAAATAATAATAATAATAATAATAATAATAATAATAATAATAGTAAAATAATATAATTGAATAAACAATTGAAATAATAATAAATAACAAATAGATAACAAAATAATAATAGCAAAATAAAACAGTAATAACAGACGCCAGGAAGAATAATTAAATGCATGATTCAAATAATAAAATACATCAATAAATCATCAATATAAAGGAGAAAACGAAATTAAGAAATAATCCTAACAAATAATGAAAATAATAATAAAAATAAAAAATAGATAAAATAAACAAAGTATGACAAAAATAAACGAAACTCCACAATTAAATAAAAATAAATGAATAAAATGAAACCAATATCAAATATTTCATAATAAAAAATCTCCAAAAAACAAAAAGAATATAAAAATAAAAACAAAAAAGTCAATGTAGAAATAACTCATATAAAGAACAATAAGAACTCTGCTAACAAGTAATAAATTCTTATCGTTATTTTAGACTCTGTTTCAACTCTGGCGCTCCGCGTGCCCTCAGCACTGGCCCGACATCATGTGTTATCAGCTCTCAAGACTTGTACAAATCTCACAAACTATAACAGATGCTATCTCCTCTGAAAGCAGTGTCTTAAGTATGCACGGGCGAGCCCCGCGAAAGCCGCGGGGTACATACATTACAATCCAGACTAGCTTTCAGCATTCAGTCTCAGCCGAGCCAGCGTCAGGACTATAACTGCAACAACGTTCCGTTCCTGTAGACAAGCACGCCACCACATACCTTTCCACGGGCTCGGAAACAACGCATGCAAAACTCATACATTAAATAAGCATCCTGATGGTTCGGCCAGTTTATATGGCTGAACCTATATTGTTACTGACAAACGCAACAACATCGCGTATGATTTAACACTAAACACCACTAAACTTACTCGTCAATCAATACTATAATTAACTAACATTATCATTATCTATCCAAGTATATTAATGCTCTATACACAGCAGCTGTAATAATCATCAATCATAGTTATGCTTAACAGCCACTATATACTATCTCTATAATATATTCTAACCACTCCACCTCACTATATCAAGATTATTATAACCATTATGCATTCTCACTATGTAGATTAATTATATTAAATTATTATTATTATATATATTATTTATTAATTATTATTATTAATTATTATTATATATTATATAAATAATATATGATTATTATTATAATAATTATTATAGTATTATTATATAAGTGTTATAATGCTAATGATGGACTCACCATTCACGGTTAGAAAGATAAAAGATGATAAGATAGAATTAGAAGGTAGTTATTATAGCAGAACTTGCTATCGAGTAGAAAGGATAATTTTGGAAATTTCATCAATAGAATTCGACGAAGGTCTTGAAGAAATACGACAAGCTGCACAAAAAATATCCAACCACCAAATTTAATAGATTTATTTCGACCAATTCCTAAATTTTAAATAATAATTATGATAATTATATAATTAATATTCCAAAATGACAAAAGAAAATAGAAAACTAAAATGTTTGCAGCTCCTTGGCAAGAGACCCAAAAATCAATACAAATAAAATTAAATTTAAATGTTTAAAATTAATAATTACATTATCATATAGTAAAGAGTTCTAGATTTAAGCTTCAAGTTATGTTCTGTACCTCAAAGACGAGCTCTCATCTCTCATCTCTCTCTCTCTCTCTCCTCATCCCGTCTCTCTCAAAATCTCTCTCTCATCTCTCTCTTATCTCTCTCCTCATCTCTCTCTCTCTCTTTTTAATCTCAAATTTACTCTCTCTCTTCTCTATCTCTCTCTCTATCTCTCTACTCTCTCTCCTTCTGTTATCTCGTCTCTCTCTCTTCTCATCTCTCTCTCTCTCATCTCTCTCTCATCTCTCTCTCTCTCTCTTCTCTCTTCTCTCTCTCTCTTCTCATCTACTCTCTCTCTCTCTCTCTCTCTCTCTCTCTCTCAATCTCTTAAAAATAAATTGAGAATACTAAACACACTTATCAATTGCGTAGATTCGCAAGACTATGTTCAGTTCTTCAAGTAAATCCACTTCAGAACTAAATCAAACCTTTTCAACTCACATCTTCTGGCTCTTACTATGTTTTCAGCTTCTCTTTGGTTTTCCCACTTCGTCCACACTCGACGACGGTAGGTAATAATATAAATAAAATAATAATAAATAAATAATAATAAATAAATAATAATACAATAATAATAAATAAGTAATAATAAATAAATAATGATTATAAACAATTGTGTAATTAATTATATAATAAATTATTATGATGATTATTATTTAAATATTATTAATTTACCAAACCTAAAATGACTATGATATTAATTATTAATTTTATTATTATTATACGATAAAATTCGTCATGTATCTACTAATTAATTAATATCTATTAATTTAGATATTAATTATTATTATTATATAAATTATTATGATATATATATTATGTATTAATTATTAGAATTATTATTATTATTATAATTAAATATTAATTATACCTATTATATATTACGTTATTAATATATATATATCATTAATCATGATATATTTTATTATTTTTATAATATTATTATTAAAATTATATATTTAAATTAATAATAACATAATAATAATAAAAATGATAAAAGATAATAATAATAATAATAATAATAATAATAAAAAATAAAAAAATAATAATAAATAATAATTAATTAATTAATAATAATAATAAATAAATGAAAATAATAATAATGGAAATAAGAATAAAATTTATTGATTAAATAATAATAATAAATAATATAATAATAATAAATTAATAAATAAATAAAATAATAATAATAATAAAATATAATGAAAATAATTAATAAAAATAATAATAATTTAATAAATAGATAATAAAATAATTAATAAATAATTAATAATAATAATAATTAAAATAATAATAATATAATAATATTAATAACTAATATCAATAACTTTAAACGTAACTATAATAGTAAACCGATTAATCATAATACGAAACACGAACAATAATAATGAAAATAAAAAACTTAATTCATCATTCATCATTCACATTTTGTGATTTCGAATCATCATCATCATCATCATCAATCACAATCAATTCATATATCATTCATCATCAATTATCATTTCATTTAACATGACAAATCAATCAGAAATCATCATAGAAATAAAAATGAGAACTAACACACAGTGAGTGATTACCTTCACATCCAAGTCCCGCATTTAAATTTTTTTAAATGCCTGTAGCCTTAATGTTTAAAATTAAATGCTTCTGAGATCCTATAAAAATAAAATAATAAAGTAAATAAAATAATAAAAATAACAAATAAGTGAAAATAAATAAAACTAAAATAAATAAATAATAAACAATTATTAAAAATTAAATAACAAATTACCATTGTTTCACCTCTTTCCCCCAAATGTACATTGTTAAATCTATTTCTTGATAAACATTTCTTTTAATAGAGCACACGAAAATCCATTTAGGAATGGCCATCACAGCTATGAGCTTCTACAGGGTGAGCCAAAGGTTAAAGGAATAAAAATACTACTATTGGCAGTGATATAAGGAGTTCGGTTATGAGCATTATGAAAATTCACCACGTTACTTATCTTATTAAGAATAATAATCAAAATAAAATAATAATAAAAATAAATTAATAATATATATATATATAATATATATATATATATATATAATATATATATATAATATATATAAATAATAAATAAATATATATAAAATATAAAAATATAATAGTAAATAATATATATAATATATATATAAATACGTATAAATATAAAAATATATATAATATATATATAAGTATATAATTAAGATGTAATAATAATTAAAATAATCAAATAAAAATATATATATATATATAATAGAAAATAAAATATATAATAAATAATTATTATAAATAGAAACCTACATCAATC
>JABUQX010059469.1:0-10602 GCA_015478945.1 Trachelipus rathkii | reverse complement strand
CAAGAAGGCTTCCCTAGGTAGGCATCAAGAAGGTCTGCCTTACGTAGGCAGCTCAATGAAGGCTGCCTAGGGGGGCAGTCAAGAAGGCTGCCTAGGTAGGCCAGTCAAGAAGGCTGCCTTAGGTAGGCAGTCAGAAGGCTGCCTCACGGCAGGCAGTCAAGAAGGCTGACAAAGGAGCAATTATTAAGAAGGCGGCCTCTGTCGCTCACGTATTAGAACATCCTTAAGGTAGTCAGTCAAGAAGGCTGCCAGTAACCTAGGCAGTAAGAATGAGCCTCCGTATAGTAGGGCAGTTTAAGAATTGCTGCCTAGCGTAGGCAGTCAAGAAGGCTGACCTTAGAGGGTAGGCCAGGTTAAGACACACTGCCTAGGTTTAGCGCATGTCAAACGAAGTGCTGTCAAGCGGTAGACAGTAGAGAAGGGCTGATTAGGAAGGCAGTTCAATCAAGAGGGCGCCAGGTTTAAGCAGCTTTAAGAAAGACGCCTAGTAGGCATCAGAGGAGGTGCTGCCTAGGTAGGCAGTCAAAAAACGGCACTGCCACATAAGCAGGTCAAGTACAGGCTGGGCCTATGGTAGGCTAGTCAAGAAGTGCTGCCTAGGTAGGCAAGTCAAGCATAGGCTGCTTAGGTATGTCATGTTCTCAAGATGAGCTCCTAGGTATGCATTTGAAGAAGTCACTGCCTCAGGGTATAGCAGCCAAACGGAAAGGCTGCCTAGGTAGGCAGTTAAAGATAGAGCTGCTTAGATGGAAATGTCAAAACAATTCTTGCCTAATGTAGAGGCAGCTCCTGCAGGAAGATTTGGGGTAGGACAGTCCATAGTTAATGTCGCCGTATTTTGGGTGAAGGCTGTCCGTATAAGGTGTCCTTAGGTAATGCAGTAAAGAAGTTCCTAGTTAGGATAGTTCAAGATAGACTCCTAGGTCAGTTTCAAAAAAACGTCAAGAAGGCTGCCTAGTTGTAGGCCAGTTCAAGAAAGGTTACTGTCTAAAGTTTGTAGGAGTTAAAGAAGACGCCTAGTAGGCAGTCAGAAGGCTGAATAATGGGTAGCAGTTGTCGTCAAGAGGGGCGCTAGTACGGCATTCAAGAATGCTCTCAGCTAGGCATGGTTCATTATGAGCTGCCGTAGGCTGGTAGCGAGTCAGAGAAGCTGCCTAGTATGGCTCAGATCAAAAAGATAAGGACTGCCAAGTAGCATCAAGAGGCCTCCACAGGTCAGGCAGTCAAGTAAGTTGCCTCAGGTAGGCACTGTCCAAGAAGGCTTGCCTATGGCATGCATCAAGACGGCAGGTAGGCAGTCTAAGACAGGCTCCTACGGGGCAAGTTAAGAACGCTGCCTACGTAGGCAGTCAGAAGGCTTGCTAGGTAGGCAGTCAAGACAGCTGCCTAGGTACGCAGTCATCACGTGCCTAGTAGCAGTCAAGAAGCGCCTAGGCACGGCAGATCAATGAAGGCCAGCGGTTAGCAGAATTTAAGGAAGGTCTGCCCTATGGTAGGCAGTCGAATAAGTTGCCGTGAGCAGCAGTCAAGAAGGCTGCCAATGTAGCAGTCACAAAGAAGAGCCTATGGTAGGCCAGTCCAGAAGGAAGCAGGTAGCAGTCAAGAAGGCCTGCCTAGGCATTCAGTCAATGAAGGCTGCCCAAGTAGGCCAATTAAGCAAGGCTGGCTCATAGCAAATGAATATAGCTGAATAGCAGCTGAGGTTCAAAAGAAGTCCTGCCAGTGTAGGCAGTCATAAGAAGCTGCCTATCGTATGGCATTAAGAAGCTGCCCATGTTAGGCATGCCAAGAATGCTGCCTTAGTCAGTAGGCAGTCAAGCAAGCCTGTCTAGGTACTGGAGTTCAAGAAGGTCTGCCCTTCAGTGTAGGCAGCTCAAGTAAGCTCCTAGGTCAGGCAGTCACTTGTCAAAAAGGGCTGCCTAGGAGGCAGCGTATTCAAGAAGGCCTTGCGTTCCATAGGCAGGCAGTCAAAGGAAGGTGCACGTAGTAGTTCCAGAGAGCTGCCTAGGTAGGGGCAGTCATAGTCGAAGGCTGCCTAGTATGGCCAGTCAAGAAGGGATCTGCCTAATAGAGGCAGGTGAGTAAGCCTGCCTAGGTAGGTCAGCGTCAATAAGGCTGCCTATGTAGGCAGTTAGAAGGCTGCTATATTCACGTAGGCATCGTCAAGAAGTGCTCCTAAGCGGTGTGGGTAGGCGTCGAAGAAGGGCTGCCATAGGCTAGGCTAGTAAAGAAGGCTACCTAGCGATAGCAGTCAAAGAAACGCTCGGTAGGCAGTCAAAAGAAGGCTTCCTAGATAGGCAGTTCACAAAAGGCTGCCTAGGTAGACTGTCAAGAAGGCTGCCTAGGTAGATATCACAAGAAAGGATGCCTAGTTAGACAGTCAAGAAGGCTGCCTATGGCAGGCAGTCAAAAGCTGCCAATGTACGGCAAGGGCAATTAGGAGGCTGCCTAGAAATAACAGTCATAACGGCTAACTAGGCAGGCCCGTCAGGAAGCTGCTTCCAAGGTCAGCATCCAAGCAAGGCTGCCTTCTAGGTTAGGCATTTAAAGAAGGTTCCTAGGTATGTATAGGCCAAGACATGCTGCCCATAGTAGGCCTCTATAGATAGGCTCCTAGTTAGCAGTAAGAAGGTGCCTAGGGTCAGGCCAGTTAAGTGAAGAACTGCCTAGGTAGGCAGTCAAAAGAAGGCTTGCAGGTTAGCAGTCAAGAAGTCTGCCTAGGTAGCGAAGTTAAGAAGATGCCTAAGTGTGTAGCAGTCAGAAGCTGCCATAGGTAGCAGTTAAGAAGGGCTGCCTAAGATATGCAGTCAAGAAGGATCTGCCTAGGTAGGAACGTTAAGACAGACTGCCTTTAGTAGCAGCGTCAAGTATCAATGGTGCATATGGCTACGGCAGTAAGAACGCTGATTTAGTAGGAAGTCAAGAAGCCGCTGAATATAGGCGAAGTCAGAGAAGCTGTCCTATGTAGGCGAGTATGTAAAGCAAGGCTGCTAGGTACGGCAGTTAACAAGACTGCTTTATGTAGTCTGTGCATCCAAGAAGGCCTGCCTAGCGAGGCAGTTAGGAACGGCTGCCTAACTGTAGGCAGTTTAGAGACAGACTGCCTAGGTAGCAGTCAAACTGGCTGCCTAGTAAGAGTAAGGCAGTCAAGAGGCTGCCGTAGGTTTTTTAGGCCAATTTTCCCGAAGTTAAAAGGGGCCCCTTTGGGGCCTAGCAGCCAGCTCAGATGGCTCCTAAGGTACGGCATCAAGAGGCTGCTAGGTAGTTCAGTCAGAGACAATGGCGCCTAGGTTAGCGCATGTCAAGAAGCTGCCTAGATAGCAGTTAAGAAGACTGCCATAGTAGCGTCACAGAACTGCTCTCCCTAGGCAGCGAAGTCCAAGATAATTCGGCCCTACGCGGCCTATAGTGCACGTTCTCAAGAAGGGCGCCTCTCGTACGCTGTACTGGCACGCTCAAGAAGGCTTTCTGGCCTATGGTAGGCAGGTTTCCAACACAGGCGCATTGGTTAGTGCCAGTTAAAGAATAAGACCTGCCTACCGGTAGGCCTAGTCAAAAGTTCAAGGCTGCCTAGTAGGCAGTTAAGCAAGACTGCCTAGTACCGCAGTCAGTAAGGCCTGGCCTACGGTAGCAGCAAGGAAGTGCCTGTCTCCTAGTGTTATGGCAGATCATAGAGGGCTTCTAGGATGATGGGCCAGTCAAGAAGCCTGCCTAGGGAGGGGGCATTCAAGAAGGCTGCCTACGTAGGCAAGTCAACGAGAGCCTGCCTAGGTAGAGGCAGTTCAAGAAGCTTGCCATACTGGTAGCAGTCAAGAAGGTGCCTCAGCAGGGCATCAAAAGGCTGACAAGGGATTAGGCATTAAGAAGGCTGCCCTAGGTCAGGGCAGTCAAGAAGGCTGCCTAGGTAGGGCAGTCAGAAGGGCTGCTGCCTAAGCTAGCAGTTAAGAAGCTGCCTAGAGGCAGTTAAGGATGCTGCCTAGGTAGGCAGTGTCTAAAAGGAAGGGCTGCTAGGTAGGCAGTTCAGAACAGTTGGCCAGTTAAGGCCAGTCAAGAAAGGCTGCCAAGTATGGTTCAGTTAGAAGCGTCCTGATTAGGAATGGCAGTCAAGAAGGCTGCCTAGAGTATGGCATAAGAAACTGCCTTATTCTATGTTAGGCTAGTCAGATCGAGGTATCCTGTCCCTAAGGTAGGGCAAGTAAAAAGGCTGCCCTACCGGTAAGCAGTCAAGAAGACTGGCTTCTATATATGGCGTCCCAAGAGAAAATTGAGCCTGCCTAGTAGCAATGTCAGAGGCTCTGTCCTTAGTAGCCTCTAAGTAGAAGGCTTTGTGCCTACCTAGCATTCAAGAAGGTTCTGGCCTTAGGTAGCCAGTTAAGAAAGCTGCTGTACGGCAGTGTTAGCAAAAGATCCTAGGGCTATTATGGTCAAGCAGAAGGTTCTCCTAGGCTTAGTGAGCAGTCAGGAAGCGGCCTAGTAGGCAATTGTCAAGCTAAGGACATCTGCCTGGCAGGCAGTCAGAGGTTCTTCCTAGATAGGCAGATCAAGAGAGCTCCCATAGCAGTCAGAAATGTTGCCCTAGGTAACGGCAGTCAAGAAGGCTGTCTCGGTAGGCAGGGCAGTCAGAGGCTGCCTAGGTAGGCCAGTCAAGATCGCTGGTGCCTAGGTCAGTTAGGGCATGATCCTAAATTTAAGCTGTCCTAGGTAGAGCTGTGTCAAAAGGCTAGCCTAAGAGAGGGCTAGTCAAGAGAGAATTAAGGTTCATGCCTAGTAGGCAGTAAGAATGGGCGCCTGGTAGCAGCTCAAGAAGCTGCCTATGCAGGCAGTCGAGAAGGCCTGCTATGCTCATGAAGGTAGCAGGCAGTCTAATAGTTTAATGGTACTGACTTAAGTAGGCAGTTCAAGAAGGCTGATTAAGGTATGCAGTTAATATGATCTTGCCTAGGAGGTAGTCTAAGAGCTGCCTAGGTACGTCAGTCAGAACTGCCAAGGTAGCAGTCAAAAGCTGCCCTAGGTAGCGGCATTGTCCAAGAAGGCTGCCTAAGGATTATTATGTCAAGAAGGCTGCCTAGTAGGAAGTCAAGAAGGACTGCCTAGAGTAGGCCAGTAAAGAAGCGCCTTAGTTAGGCAGTAAAGTAAGTATCTGTCCTAGCTTAGGGCAGTCAGAAGCTGCCTAGTGTATGCATTCAAGAAGAGTCTGCCTAGGTAATTTAGTCACAGAAGGCTCGCCTTAGTAGGAAGTCAAGAAGGCTGCCTAGTATGGCAGTCAAGAAGGCTGCCTAGATAGGCAGTCAAAGGCTGCCTAGGTAGGCAGTCAAGAAGGGTGCCTAGCTAAGCAGTTAAGTAGGCTGCACTAGGCTAGGCAGCCAAGTCAAGGCTGCCATAGATCGTAGGCCGTTAAGAGAGACTGCCTAGCCGTAAGGCATCTCAAGTCAAGGTCCGCCTAGGTAGCAGTTACGAAGGTGTCTCGATCTAGTAGTGTAACGGCACAATAAAAGTAGAGCTGACCTACTGTGAGTTAGGCACTCATAGAAGTGCTCCCTAGAGTACGGCAGTAAATCAAGAATCTGCTCTAGTGTACCGGCAGTTAAGAAGACTGACCCTAGGTATGGCAGTCAAGAACGGCCCTGCCTAGGGGTAGGGCAGTCTAACCCTTAAGTCTGACCGAATTATTGAAAAAAAATATTAAATTTTTTTTTAAAAAAAAATAAAGTATCAGAAGAGCGACCCCAATACATCATCAATTCTTTGTTTTAAAAAATACAAATAATTTTTTAGTGCCATAAAAACAAAAAAATGTAACACCGGATAGCGCTACCGATCGCGGTCCTTGCTAACTTCTTATATTATTCCATGGTATTATAATATTGCACATGTATCTAATTTATTTCAGAAATATTATTATAAATATTAGGAATAAATACATTGCAAAAATAAGATATAAATAAATACATTATGCCAAATTTTTGAATTTTTTTTTCATAAAAAAGTATAAAAATAATAATGAAAAAATAAAATGGTAAAAAAAAAGGTTTAAAAACCATCAAAAACATTGAATATAATATATTATATATTATAATATATATATATATTATATAAATAATATATAATATATATTATATTATTATATATATATTATATATATATATATATATAATTATAATATTAGTATATATATATATATACATTCTATAAAAAAATTTTTGCAAGTTAAATAACTACCTATAAAGTATATATATATATATTATTGGTATGTATTATAAAAAAATAACGTTACACTGTATTTTCATTTGTAAAATACAAAAAAAAAACTATATTAGTATTATCATTAATATATAGATAATTATATATATATATATAAATAATATATATATAATTATATATATATATTATATAGATATTATTATATATTATATATAATATATTTATATTATTATTTATATACTATATATATATCATACATAATAATATTCAAGTTGTGACAATATACTATATAATATGTAGATGTATATATATAAATCAAAAATATTAAAATTATGGTCTTATATAGTCTATGGACACAATGAAACTAAGCAACACTAAAGAGTGGTACGGACTTGTTACGGATTATATTTAATATTGATCAATATTTACATCAGAAATTAAATAAAATAAGTAATAACCTATTTAGAAACATATCCTTTAGTTGCGAATAGTAGTAGATTAGGACCAGAGTATCTCATTCATAATACTATTATTTTACGTAATTATTACTTATATTTCTAATCTGAATATAATCGCTATATATAACCAAAATAAAAAATAAAAAAATTATATGTATATTATATATAATTAAAAAGTCAAGAATTTTAAAACAATAAAATAATCTAAAGATAGTAAATAATATCAGTTTTTTTTATGAGTTTAATTATTATTTCCTTGCAAATATTAATCATGATCTTTTTAGTACCGAATAATGTATTACTATTAATTAAAAAACTGGAGAAAAAAATAACTATACTATAATAATATATAAAATAATAAAGAAAGAACAAATTATTAATTACAATTCTCATACATAATTTGATAGAATCTGAAACATAATAACGAATTAAACAGTTATAAACTCTATACATTTACTTTACCAAAAGCGCTTTACAGAATTTAACCAGTTTAATTTTTCTATATATAAGCTTAACTCAATTAAATGTATATAACGCGTTACTTCTATAATTAACAACACTATTCGTATCTCACTACCTTTGTCGTATATACTTATTATATACCTATTAATTATAAATACTCATTATCCAAAGTATCATATAATTTATAATATATATTAACTTAAGTTAGTAGAAAGAGTCATCTTTATGGTAAAGTTGGATGTCTAATGTAATCAAGATATAATGATTCCAATCGTTTTGTTTATAAGATGGTCCAATAGGACCAAGTCGGATTTCACTCTCGTAAACGACCAACGAAGACTAAATGTCGGTCGTACGTTTTTCAAAAATATACATTTCAATTTATAATAAAATCGCACTTATCTAATTAGACGCTAATTTTTATGAATGCGACAAGTAGGAACCCAGCGAGGGTATATGAGAAGGTGTACGAGAAAAGTACTGGATTCAAAAAAATGCTATAGTCTCTGGAGTGTGCAAAACAATTTTTATTAGAAAAAGTACTCACATCCATCACCTACAAAAGCTCCACTATACTTGCCGTTTGCTCACAAAAGGCTAACAATTCATCACTAAAGAGCAACAGTAAAAATTCGCATTTATCTTGCTTAACAACGCCGATAATAAATTCGCACATCGCCTTTGTATACTCGTTTAACTGTCCTAATGAGAACACTTAATCCCTGATAACACCCAGCACAAACGCGCCAAGAGAGTCTGCCAATAGCATCACATATTCTTCCCTTGTATTAAAGCGCAAGAAAAAATCTCACTGGCCACTATATATGCGATATCAAATAAATTTCATTTATTGTGCGATCTCGCCCACACAAAAATACTTCGAACTCACCCACGACATGCAGCCGAGAACTCACAAGATTCCTCACGGATATAGAACTCGTAAGTCCGAATCGAGACCATCGAGAAATCCGTAAGCATCTGAATCAAGACACCTCGAAGTTACAGAACGCCGAGACTTCGGATTGTACGAATTGCTCCTCATCACTCGCACGTCTATAGCTGTTCCCCTCTTAGCCTAATCATCTAGAGTATAGAATCATCAGTCTCCATTCTATGGTATATATAGTAGTATCACTAGAGTATATAAGTTCATAATAACACCTACTGCCACGACGTATCACTATAGCTTCTTAAAATATATACTATTTTTAACCATAGTAGGTATATAAAAGCTTATGTTATATATTCTTATTCTCTTTGTCAATCTATGCACCCTATCCACTGTAAGTATACCAACTAAGACCAGCTATATTGACACCAAATCGAAAAGATCCAGTCAAAGAATAAATAGTAAAGATTCACAGGAGTATACCATTATTATGAAAAAAGTCATTTAGCTGTAATAGACTCAATGATAGTATAGCATAATCTGCAGATCAGACTTACCAACCCAATTCAATATATAATTTATTATATTATCTGAGTGTAAAGGAAAGAGAATAGTTGGCGACTTCATGAAAGATAAAACTACCTTGTTTATGCGTTGTGAAAGCTCCAAGGTACAGCTCCCGCAGTAGTAGTAATCATTTGAAGGGAAATCAAGTACCAAATTTTACAGTATCTAAGTACCTAAAACGTTCCCTCGCTGTGGGAGTGGAAGACTCGAAGTCATTACAGGGCACGGAGATAAAGTGATCGGAGGAAAGTATGGAGGAGGATTGGAATGTTAAAAAATGTTGAGTTTACATTCAAGACGATCAGGAATAAGGATATGGCTTTCTACCATCTGCTCGTCTTCGTGAATAGAGAAACAGCAAATAAAGTTCACGAACTTTATCTTATGAAAGAGAAGAAAGCCATACTTGAAGAATTAAGGATGATCAGCAGAGTTAGGAAGTAATAAGCAAAACAGATGAACTTGGGTAATGTTGGCAAGAGCGCTTAAACCGTACAAGACTTAAAATTTTGAAGACTCCAAATTAGGGGCCCAATACAATGTACTGGTGTATATATTAACATGCGCCTTTGGCGGAAAATCGAGTATGCAGACAGGAGGTAATAGATTCGGTTTCTGAATTTTGGTTAAGAACAAGAGAATAGGTTTGGCAATGCTGGAATTCGAATTAAAAGGACCTTGTTCTAGAATTTCTCAAATCCGTGACGACACAAACTCATCACCAGAAAGAGACCACTCCCAGTTGATGGCAAGGAGAGGAGTGGATGAAGGGATACCACTGAAAGGAACCCACTGGCTTCTCCGAGCTATATTGGTCATCGCTTCTTTATCTACTTTATAAGTGTGCGTGTATAACTACTACTCGCGGTATGAAGGACGATAAAGAGTGCATACTAGGAAAGCTCAGACATTCCTGTATTGGGTCGAAAGCCGATGGAGGTGTTCTATGTGAATGAGGCACAAAAGGGACGAACCCTTAAGCATTGGAGTGAGCACGAATGTTCTACCTCATCCTAAATGCCTATCTCTACAAATATGTCAGACGACACCTTCGCCTTTCCAGTCTCCCTCTACACTCTCCTACCGACATTACTCCCTCCCGCCCTTTCCTTCCAAAACGGTAGTATATTTTGCATTAAAAATAAAAAAAGAAAAAAGGAAATTTTAAAAATAGAGCAGACCCTCATACAAGGATTACAAGCATTTTAAAACAATTAAAAAACAAACTCAAAACCAATTAAAAAAGCATAAAATAAAAAACAAAGTAACATCAAATATAAATGTAGTTAAAGAAAAGCATCTAAAAACCAAGTAACAACCATTATTTAAAACCATATAAAAACTCACCTAAAAAACATCACTTTTAAAACCCATTAAAAAAAAAAAAAAAAAAAGGTTAATAAAATACACAAATTTAAAAGGAAATATTCTTTTAATAATGTTAAGAAACTGTTCAAATAATTAACAAAAAAATTTAATATTCAATAAAAAATTTTTTTTACTTTCCTAAAATTTAAAATCAATTATTTTTTATATATATTTTCCAACCCCAATTAATACTAGGCCTTCGAGATACCTTTCCTTCAAACACATCACCCATATTCATAAATTATATAATTCCATAATTAATTTTATATAATTTATCCATAATTATTAAATTGTAAAATCTATTTTTCTCATATTTTTCAATATTAATTAAATTAAATAATTTTTCATACAAAAAAATATAATTTCTATAATTGCAAATAAAAATGTCAAATTCATAACAATTATTTTTATTTTAAATTATAAAAAGAAAAAACAAAGTAACAACTTTTAAAAAAAAAAAATTATTATTTTTAATCATAATTTTATTTATTTAAATTATAAAAAGAAAAAACAAGGTAACTTTTTAAAAAAAATTATTTTTAAGATAAAAATTCTACAACTCATTTTTGGAGGAGAGAACTCAACCGTTACTCACTCTTAACAGTAGTGAACAAATCCCTACTCAATCTTTGAGAGTAGTGAACAAATCCCTACTCA
>JABUQX010059468.1:12500-18169 GCA_015478945.1 Trachelipus rathkii | reverse complement strand
CCACAAAAAAGAAGTTCGTCAGAGGGGTTTTCCTTAGGCTCTTTAACATAAGAGTTCTTTCACTTAAATATAAAGATGTTCATTGCCGGTTTGGTAAGGGATATACAAACACCAGAGTGACATAAAACTGCTGTTGAAGCTGCAAGAATTGTTCTTACAGGACGTGCCGGTAGACATCCAAATTAACCAGGATTCTGAAAATCATGTTGAAGAAAATAAAAAATATTTCCTCTCAATAATAGATGCCGGAGATCAGTCATTGAAAAAACCATTTTGAAAAGAGGAAGAAAAATGCCACATAACAATCAGTTCAGATTCAGAATGAGATCATTTCTCTATGTGGGACTACTATAAAGGAAAGCATGGTTAATAAGGTAAAGGAAGCGTGCTCGTATAGCTTACTAGCAGATTAAACCGCTGATATTTCTGGAAAGAACACATTTATTCCATAGGGTTGCGCTATTTCGACAGAGTCCGATGAAGTCAAAGGGAATTTATTGGCTTTGCAGAACTGAAAGCGCTTGACGCAAAAACCAATGCGAAAGCCATTGACGATTTTGTCAGACTGAAGAACTAGATCCCTAGAAAAGACGTGGCTTGGGTTTCGATGGCTGTTCCGCGATGTCTGGCAAAGAAGGGGTGTCCAAGTAATATTGCGGAAAAAGTATAAAAAAGCTTTGTTCTTTCATTGCTCTTCACACAACAAAATCTAGTAGTAAATGATTTGAATACACAATACCAGAAATCCGCAATACTGTGGGTACTATAAAGGACATTATTTACGTTTTTTAGGCAAGTCGGTCTCGCGAGAAATTAATGTAAACATCCAAGCCTTATGCCAGACCGATGTCTGAACAACTCAGTCATTCAGATGTGTTTAGGAGCAGTTTTTACGAAATGATGCAAGCATTAGAATCTTTCCCTTGAAGGAAATACTGCCCACAAGAAAAAGCGCTTTTCAGTTGCATTCAGCGGCATGTAAGTCGTCATTCATCATGGCTATGATATTGATCGTGATCGCGAAGTACTCTGCGATGTTAGAGCCAGTTGTAAATGCTCTCCAATCCAAGACCTTGGATATCGTCAAAACCTCGCCGCACATTCATCATATTGTGGAAATGGTTAGGAGCCATCGGAAAGATGAGGAAAAAATCATCGATGAAGTGTTAAAAGAAGATAATCAAATCGTCGAGCAACTAGGACTTGATCTGAATATACCACGGATTTTTGGTAGGCAGCTGCACCGCAGCAACTATCCAGCAACAAATCCCACGGAGTTCTAGAGAGGATCCTTAAAAACTCTGTATCTAGATTCTAATAACCTCTTTCTTTGGATTATGGTTTGGATCTACTGAAAATACACCTGCTTATGCATTGACATCAGGGCCGGCCACAGGTAGGGCCGCTCCGGCGGCCGCCTGGAGCGCAATGATCTAATGGCGCCAAAATCATGGAAAATGAAAATAAACTGATAAAAAAATTAACTTACAGGCTTTTATAAAATGCACTAAAAAGTAAAGAATATTTTTTTATCATTCTGATATCATATCAATAAATTATTTTTCATAATATTGCATTGTCATCGGACCCTTGTAAGTATACCAAATTTGTTTTGCTCTACAGAAACCGTAAAACTTAAAGAACTAGTAAAGTACTTTATGTACTTTATGAGAATGTTTAAGTTTACCTTAATTGAAATGCATTTACAAATGAATTTTTACATTCAATCGGCGTATTTCGTATTTAAATATATTCGGCGTATATATATATATATATATATATATATATATTATATATATTATATATATATATATATTTTAATATATATATATATATATATATATATATAATATATATATATATATATATAATATATATATATATATATATATATATTATATATATATAATATAAATATATATTAAATATATTTATATATATATATATATAATATATATATATATTATATTTAAGTATAATATTATATTATATATATATATATATATTATATATATATATATATATAGTATATTATATATATATATATATATATCACAACAGTAACCCAGTTTTCAGGGAATAATAAATAACTACGAACTGAAGTAGAAAAAAAAAATATGTAAATTTTTAGTACGCAAATATTACAAAATTAGAAACTTTGACGCAAAAAACTGGTAATATATGGCAACCTCTTCTACTGTTAAAAGTTTGTCAGTCGCTATTTAGCATTGATAGTGAGAGTGTTGGTCATCCAAAGCGTTCTTCAGAGCACTTGATCATTATTTCCGATATACCTTATCGTAAACACAAGATTGGCATCAATTTTGCATTTCTTTTTTTTGAATTTTATATACCAAGGATACATAGGTATTGTAATAATGATATTCTTTAAGAGTCTATAAAAATCTTGAGTTGATGCTTTTGATGTTCTTAAAAAGGTTAAAAAGATTATTGCCTATAGAAATTTTTTTTTTTATTTTAACTAAAGGAATTGAATAGTTTACTTATAAACATCTGTTAATATTATATATATAATATATTATATATAATATATATATATATATATATATATATATATTATATATATATATTACCTCTATAATATATATATATAATATATTACCTGAATGTCAAGATGTTGCCAGTTATATCTAGAAATATCATAGAGTTTGTATTCAATTAGGGCCAAATAAATTGTATTTTTTTTTTGATATCAGTATTATCTTTTATTTTAATTAATTTTTTACAGAAAAAAATATATATATATATATATATATATATATATATATATATATATATATATAATATATATATATATATATATATATATATATATATATATATATATATATATATATATATATATATATATATATATATTACCTGAATGTCAAGATGTTGCGAGTTATATATATAAATATCAATAGAGTTTGTATTCAATTTAGGGCCAAAATAAATTGTTATTTTTTTTTATATATCAGTATTATTTTATTTTAATTAATTTTGTTGGAGAAACCAAAATGTCCGATGCTAAGAGAAAACCCTCTGGGAGCGAATTTAAAAAGCGGAGATTGAACAAGCAAACACAGCTTCAAAAACAGTCAGATGCGCTGCAGAACTTCTTGAAAGAAGGTAGTTTCAACGCTCCGACAACCGACCAACATTTGAACAACGCCCAGCACCTAGATACTGACTTTCCGGATATGGATCCCCCATTGGACGCAACCGTCAGCATTACTGAGCTGGGTAAGTCATCTCAAACGAGTTTGGCGAGTAGTGATGCAGTTCCGTGCAGTTCCAAAAATCAAAATTCGCAAGTTGTGCAGACCTCAGAGAAACATTTAGAAAAGGCTACCGTCCAAAGTATCTCTTCTGACCCAGGATTATGGCCCGAAATCATGCGTGCAGCAGATAGAGTTTTTTTGGTTAAACGTGGTCCAGCTGCACCTTTGTATAATTTTGATTTTCCTTTTGATGATCAGCATAGAAGATTCTCACCAAAACATTACAAGAAAAGGCTTAGAAATGGAGAAGAGGTTTTAAGAGAATGGATGGTATATTCCGTATTTCAAAACGCTTTGTACTGTTTTCCATGTCGACTTTTTGCTGCACCATCTAGCTTGAGCGCTCTTGGCAATCGGGGATTTAAAGACTGGAAGCATTTAGGGGACTCTTTAGCACATCATGAAAATGCTAAAACTCATATAGATTGTTTGAAATCATGGCTTGAATTGAAGCAAAGATTGAAAATAGGTGAAACAATAGATGCAGTTTCTCAGAGACTCATTGATTCTGAGATAAATCACTGGTCTGAAGTTCTTTTACGCATTATATCAGTCGTTAAAATGCTAGGTGAGAGCTCTCTAGCTTTTCGAGGAACAAGCGATAAACTGTATGAACACAATAATGGAAACTTTTTGAAGTTAATTCAGTTATTGGCTGAGTTTGATAAAAAAAAAAAAAAATGGAGGAACACTGTTCGCAGAGTCCTCAATAAAGAAGAAATCAAAGCTACATATCTAGGGAAAACTATACAAAATGAAATAATTGAATTATTGCATGACAACATAAAGCACCACATCATTGAGCAAGTTCAAAAGGCCAAGTATTATTCCGTGATTCTTGACTGTACTCCCGATGCAAGTAAAGTAGAACAGATGACATTTGTGGTAAGATTTGTCTCCATACAGGAATCAGAGTCTGAAGTTCAAGTTAATATCAACGAACATTTTTTGGGTTTTCTACCCATTGAGAGATCAACAGCTAAGGAATTGTCGGAGGTTTTACTAGAAGAGCTAGAGAAAAATAGGCTTAAAGTAGAAAACATGCGCGGTCAAGGGTATGACAATGGTTCCAATATGAGAGGAGAAAAATCGGGAGTACAAACAAGAATCAGAAATATAAACCCCAGAGCATTTTATGTTCCATGCAGCAGCCATTCGCTAAATTTGGTTGTAAACGATATGGCAAAATCCTCGTTTGAGGCAGCCAACTTCTTCAATATTGTTCAAAAGTTATATACATTTTTTTCTTCCTCTTCTTTTCGTTGGGCAATATTACTGAAATATATTGATACTTACACCCTAAAACCATTGAGTGATACGCGATGGGAAAGTCGAGTCGACTCATTAAAAGCTCTGCGGTTTCAAATTGGTCCAATTCACGATGCTTTGTACAGCATATATGAAGATTCAGAAATCGATAATATGATCAGAGACGAGGCTAGCGGATTATTAAATAATTTGAAGCAGTTCAAATTTATATGCTCTGTTGTGATCTGGTACAAAATTTTGAGTCATATTAACCCCATCAGCAAACTTTTGCAAACTGTAAATTTTAATATGTCACAAGCTATTGATATGCTTAGCAACTGCAAACTCTTCTTTGAAAACCTGAGATCAGATGAAGCTTTTGAAAGCATCATTTTAGAAGCAACCGAGCTTGCTTCAGAGATTGACGTGGAAGCTAATTTCGAAACCACCACACCACGTCATCGTGTCAGAAGCAAAACAAGAACGTTTTTGTATGAGGGCCCGGATGAACCCGTTCAAGACCTCAAACAAAAATATAAAATAGATTTTTTTTTTCACACTATAGATCAAGCAATAAATGCCTTGGAAACCAGATATAATTTGCTAAATACTCACAGTAATTATTTCAGCTTTTTGTATAATATTTTTGGTCTAAAAGACATGCCCAGAAATGAGCTACTGGCTCATTGCAAAGATTTGGAAGTAGTTTTAACTGATGGAAATTCAAGCGATCTTAACGCCCTGGAACTAGCCGATGAAATAAGCATTGTTTCGTCATTATTAACAAAAAAGGAAACCCCTGTTGAAGTTCTCAAGTTTATCGCTACACTTAAATTCGCACCAAACCTCAGCATAGCATTAAGAATCCTACTTACATTGCCAGTCACTGTGGCTTCAGGGGAAAGAAGCTTTTCAAAACTAAAAGTAATAAAAAATTATCTCAGAACGATGCAGACGCAAAATCGTCTCAATGGATTGGCAATGATAGCTATAGAACACCAAATTAGTGACAAATTAGACTTGAAATCACTGGTTCGTGAGTTTGCCGAAAGAAAAGTTAGAAAAAGGGCATTTTAATTACTTTGGTTAGTTAGAATTTATTTATAATATGGGATATTAGTTTAGTTAGCATTACTA
>JABUQX010059468.1:0-7500 GCA_015478945.1 Trachelipus rathkii | reverse complement strand
CCGCCACCAACGTCAAGCAATCCCACGACGTTTACAGGATGGAAGGAAGGTTACCAGGGAATAATAGGAGATTTATCAAGGACCGTTGAAAAGGAAATTTAATTGTTGTAAAGTATGAGATGCATATCAAAATATCCATTTGATATACGTAGATATGATTATTTTGATTCCATAAGAAGCATTTGGAAAATAAATAGAAATATATGATAAATTATGTCGTTTGAACCGATCAGAGTGTAGGATCTTCTTTTGATAAACGGCTGAGGATAAATAATCATGAAGGTGAGATGCATTAAGCCCTTGTTGAATTCTGAAAGATGATTCAAGTATATATATTTTATTTCCACAAAGAATGATAAAAAATTTATCTTGTTTTTTTATTTTGTAAATTTTTCACTTGTTTTTCTTTCATTTTGTATAAAATTGAATTAAAGTATACAAACATATAAAGTATAAAGATATAAAACATATAAAATAGAAAATAGTATTACATGTAAAGAATAATAAGACTTACATACTAAAGGATCAAAATCACGCGTAACTAATATTATTAAATCTAAACTATTTGTAATAATTATATACATTACATATTTAGTGATTATTTCACTCCTACTTATTGACAACGAATGTCCAGTAGAACTATATTATAACCTTTCATTCTACTCCACATAACTGATGTATCTACATGTACTTCTAATATTCTTCCCACAAGCTTTTGCAACCAATGCTGCTAGTCTTGCACCCAGTGGTACGGATCTCGCCACCACTGGAGCTATAGACACAAGAGAAATATAAATCCTCAATAGCCTACAATACATGACTGATGCATCGAACAAATATGAAGACGAACACTAGTATTTGTTGGTGATAGATCATGTATTGTATCTGGTTAAATTTCGTGTCTTTCTGTCTATGCTCAGTGGTGGCACCACTGGAATAGAATGTGTGTGTGAAGTTACAGCTAGGAAGAATATTAGAATAGATAAGCTTCAGTTATGGGAAGCTCAGAAGGATGTCTATTCCTTACAGGACACATTCGTTGTGATAATACAGGAGTGCTATTAATTTGGGCAGAAAGCTTCGGAGAAAGCTAGAAAGGAAAGCTTAGGGTGGAAGCTTAGGAGGAGACAGGAGGAAGCTTAGGAGTGAGCACGTTTCTGGATGCATCTAGAGGAAACTGCCTTAATATATCAAACTGATCTAGAACAAACATTTGGATTAGGAGTCAAGAGATATTATTTGGATCCACTACATGAAAGAAGGGTTAATCAGGGTTAATAAAGGAGGAGGAGGTAATACTCGTCTCAACATGACTACCAAAGCCTCATGGAAGTGATATGAGGACCTCTAAATTGCGGATGAGGGCGATAGGAAAGATCTTTCGTCGATCATCTTAACAAAGTTTCTTGTAGTGAACGGGGAAGATTGTATGTTGGGATACTCATCATAATATTTAAGATGTTTCAAAAAGACCTTACAGTCTGGGGAAGATTGGACTACTATATATAGACATAAGAATCAAAATGATGTACCGAATCTTTTGAATATTGTATAAATAGATAATTATATATTATTTAATTTAAAAGTTAAATTTATTAGTTAATTCCCTATGAAATTCACAAGTTTTAAACAGGTGATCATTGCCAAAGGTTTTTATGTATAATTTTATTAATTTTTTTAAAATATCATTAATTTATTTTAACAATTATTTATGTAAATATATAGTTCTAAATTTTATCTTTGCAGCGCATTAATTTATAATTTTAGCATTAGTAATTCAAATTAATGTTTTTCAATTAATTACTCGTTGTCAACCGCTTTGTCAACCTCTCCGTTTAGTATAAAAGGTGAGGTAGCAATCGAAGCCTCACTCTTTTTAATCATACTGCTTGTACAAAGAACTCCGTCCCATTTAGCTTGCGTTCCCGAGTTCCACCATTGAAAGATTCTACGAGAGTCATTTTAAAATGCAGTATTAGAGTAACAATCAATTTTGACGAGATCTATCCTTCAGACGGATTTCACTTTCCTAATTTTAGGGTATCATCACTCTATTGGAAGTGAAATGCCAAATTCCATTAGGCTCCCTATATACTTTTTTTTATCGATCTGGGAGAGAAACGTCAACTTTCACTTCTTTAGATGGTATTTTTAGTGATTTACATAGGTATTATATTTGTGTTTAAGCCTTCTGGACAAACCGTTAGGATTCCACATGCTAACGACCTCGGTCACCCTTCTTCCTTTCAGATGTTTAGTGTAAAAAGGCTCTAGTGTTTTGATTCGTTTTTTATATTCATTTTTTGATAAATATTGTGATATTATATATGAATTTAGCCCCTTCTTCTAGTTTTGTCCCAGTTAGGACAATTCTCGTTGATAGTAGGCCCATAAATTTATATATAAGGTCACGATATTTTTTTATAGAATAGTCCGTAAGATCCTGAACTAATCCGTCCAGCCTAAGATTGTTGCAAGTTTTCTATCGTAAAACTTGTAACATTCGCGTTGGATATCTTTCAGGGATAACTTTTGTTTCGTTTTTTTAAAATTAGGGTCCAGTTTAATGCATAGAAATGAAGAATCTACAAGGTTTTTGAACTTTTCTTTTATCTCTCTTTTTCGGTGTAAATAAAAGTATTGATATTGTCACACCTTTAGTAAGCAAACACCCTTTAAACCCATTTTTTAAACATACAAAACTGTAAAATCACTTGCCCGAGATATAAGAATTGTTATAGGGTTTACGAACAAAAAAAATCAAGTAAAAATTGGGTAATAAATTCAATGGTAAAAATTCTAAAAGTCAAAATATAAAAGGTAAAAAGAAGGTAAAAATTTCATTAAAGATCATTAAAGTAAAGACACAACGATATATTGGGAAAATAAATTTTTAAAAATAAAAGTAGGTAGGCAATAATTTAGGGAAAAAAATAAATCAAAGAAAAAATGCAAGATTGAGGTTATACACTCAAGAGAAACAAGGAGCTACAGCTCCCCTTAAATTTCGAGAATATAAAAATTTTGAAAAATAAAATTAAAGTAAGCAAAAACGACTAAATTGGAAAAATTAAAATTGAAAAAGTACCAGAATTTAAAAATTGAAAATCATGTTGTTCAAAATATAATTCATTAAAATAAAATAGGTACAACATTACTGCATCGTCAATGGAAAATAAAAATTTTCATTAATATTATAGTTAAAATATATATTGTATATATATAATTGTCAGTCGAAAAAATTTCCATCTGCTCAAAATTCGTCATAAAAATCATTGATTTACTAATAAAAAAGATTGGTCACAGAAAATATCTCAAAGGGAAACCTTTTTGGTAAAATCTCTAAAATTGGAAGTTTCGGCATAAAAAAAAATCTTATTATTATATTATACATTACTACAAAAGAATAGAAAAGGTAAGAAGTCAAAAAATAATAAAACAAATAAAAAAAAATAAAACTGTCAAAATTTCATAAACGTGAAAATTTGATCCATTCAGGAGTCGTCATTAAAACGATTCTTGTTAGAAAAAATATTACTTAGAACTTCCCCCCTTTGAGTTTTATAATTAAAAATCAATCTTTATATATATATATTTATATATATATATATATATATATATATATATATATAAACTATATATATATATATATATATATATATATATATATATATATATACTGCTATATATATATATATATATATATATTTATATATATATATATATATATATATATACTATATATATATATATATATATATATATATATATATGCTCTTTCTCATATTATATATATATATATATATATATATATATATATATATATATATATATATATATATATATATATATATATGTAACAATATCTAATATGTATATATATATATGTATATATATATATATATGCATCTGTCTGTCTGTCTGTCTGTCTATCTGTCATCTATCATCATCTGTCAGTCTAATCTGTCTATCTATGTATAATATATATGTATATATATATGTATATATATATAATAATATATATATGTATATATATATATATATATATAATATATATATATATATATATATATATATATATATGTAATATAATAATATAATAAATATATATATATATATATATATATATATATATATATATATATATATATATATATATATATATATATATATATATATATATATAAAAAGATATATATAAACTTATAAATATTTATTCAGAAATAATAAAAATTTATCCTAATAGTTGATCACGTGACCAAAATTTTCGAGTCAAATCCGATAAATGAAAATCGCTGAACAATTTGCGTGCATGTTAATTGTAACTATTATAGTAGTTATTGTAGTTATAGTTATCCCATCGGTGGTTGGTGCAAGTAGTAGTAACCCTCAAACAGAAGTCACCGCTGTTTGGTAATATTTAAATGTAGAATCCCGATTAAACACTTGCTTCTTAATCGTTTTCTAATTGTGTTCTTTGCTTTCATTGTAGAAGAAGATACAATAGAGAACGAGAGTAAAGTATTTTTCATTGGAAATTGTCTTTCTCTGAAATACTTATATTCTCAGAGTCTGACTCATCCTACAAATAAGGGTAATTTCAGAATTCCATTCCATTCCATTCCATTCCATTCCATTCCATTCCATTCCATTCCATTCCATTCCATTCCATTCCATTCCTTCCTATTCCATTCCATTCCATTCCATTCCATTCCATTCCATTCCATTCCATTCCATTCCATTCCATTCCCTAAAAACTCCATTCCATTATTATTCCATTACTATTCCATTATTCCATTCTTCCATTGCAGTCATTTTCCATTATTCCATTATTCCATTCCATTCCATTCCATTATTCCATTCCATTATTCCATTCCATTCCATTATTCCATTGTTTTTTCATTATTCCATTCCATTATTCCATTATTCCATTCCATTCCATTCCATTATTCCATTATTCCATTCCATTATTATTCCATTATTCCATTCCATTCCATTTATTCACGCTTCTCCTTCTATATTCCATTATGATTATTATTATTCCATTATTCCATTCTTCCATTGACCATTCCTATTCCATTCCATTCCATTCCATTCCATTTATTCACTTTTCCATTATTCCATTATTCCATTATTCCATTATTCCATTATTTTTGTTATTATTCCATTCCATTATTATTATTCCATTATTCATTATTCCATTATTCCATTATTATTCCATTATTCCATTATTATTGTTATTATTATTATTATTATTATTATTATTCCATTATTCCATTATTATTATTCTTTTATTTTGTTTTATGCTTATGTTATTTATGTTATTTATTTATTCTAGATATTGTCATTCCCATTATTGTTTGTTCCAATTGACCAAGGTTTTTCATCGACTAATCGGCTCTTGAGATGATCACCGATGTCCATTCCACTGTCCATTCCTTCCATTCTTCCACTCTCCTTTCTTTGTCCATCTTCATAAGTCCGTAAAACTTTAATGTAGTTTATTCTTCATCTTCTCTCTCTCTCTCTCTCTCTCTCTCTCTCTTTCTCTCTCTCCATATATATACTCTCTATATATATATATCATATGCTCTCTCTTTCTATATATATATATATGCTCTCTTTATATATATATATATATGCTCTTTCTTTTTAGATATATGTATATATCACGTACATTCCTTTCTCTCTCTCTCTCTCTCTCTCTCTCTCTCTCACTCTCTCTCTCTCTCTCTCTCTCTCTTCTCTCTCTCTCCTCCTCTCTCTTTCTCTCTCTCACTCCTCCTCCTCTCTGTCTCTCTGCTCTTATATATATGCTCTTTCTTTCTTTCTTTCTTTCTCCTCACTCTCTCTATATCATATATATATGTATATATATATGTTAATTTTGAAATTCTGATTTTTTTCTCAAAAAATTATAAAAAAATGGGTCTGAAACTTGGAATATATAATGTATGTATGGGATAAATCGAAACCGTGTAAATTTCAAGTTTGTGGGATGTATATAGAGGGGGGTCACCCCCGAGGGTGGATGCCGATATTGCGCTTACGCCCTTGTGGCTGCTTCCGAGAGAGCGTGATTAGGCTTAAGACGCGTTCGGGCGACCGACCACCTGGAGGTCAAACAGACCGAAGGTCTGTTTGACCGACGAACACAAACCGACGCGCGTGCGCATACATACATTATTATTGGCCGTCGAAGATTCGATTTCCGAGGGAAATCGAATAATCTGAATCAACGATTCCTGTAAGGGATCGTTTTTTTACACTCCGACTTTGCTTTCCGCCGCGGTTTCTTCTTCGCATCCGGCTCTGCCTCAAAATCGATCGCAAGCCTGCCTCCGACTCCGAACTTATCGTATCGTGCTAAAATTTGGAGGGTGGTTAGATAATGAGGTAACCTCAGTGGAAGTTACGCCCGCGTGGGTCCCCCGAAGGGGGACCCTCCCCCATTAAAAAAAAATTAATTGATCGTATAAAGCTGAAATTTGGTGAGAGGATTCAGAGTTGAGTTTCTAGAAAGAATTAGTATTTGAATTCGAGGAGTTGGCTTCGGCTCCGGTGCTGGCACTGAGGTCAACAGTTAATAAACATTCGTATAACAACAATGTTGGTGTCTTTATATATGTTATTGGATCTGTAGATTTCGAAAATAATGGTTTCAGAACCATTAAGAAAAAAATAAATAAATAAATAAATAAATAAATAAATAAAATTTCTTATTTTTTTTGTTTATAACTTATTACGTTTACATACCCTAAACAGTAAATCTTACTAAATCAAACCACTATCCAACCCATCTGTGATATATTGATCTATTGATTAAGGTCAAGAATTTTTTACTAAAATTTTCATGTTTTACATACCCTAAAGCAGTAAATCACTAAATCAAGCTGCCCAACCATCCCTCCTGTCCAGTCATGATCTATTGATCTATTGATTAAGGTCAAATTTTACTAAAATTTTCATGTTTTACATACCCTAAAGCAGTAAATCACTAAATCAAGCCGCCTACCATCCCTCCTGTCCAGTCGTGATCTATTGATCTATTGATTAAGATCCAATTTTTATTAAAATTTTTCATGTTTTACATACCCTAATGCGGTAAATCACTAACAGTAAATCATCCCTCTGTCAGTCGTGATCCTATTGATCTATTGATTAAGGTCAAATTTATATATAAAAATTGTAGCGTTTTACATACCTAAATCAGTAAATCGGTAAATCAAACCACCATCAACCACCCTCCTGCCACCCTCGCGACCATCCTTGATCTATTGATCTATTGATCTATTGATTCAAATCACATTTTTGAGTATCAGTTTGGATATAAACATAACATGAAATCAAGTTCTTTTATGCAAGCATCAATCAATATATGTTGACGTAACAAAGTTTTCACGGTAATAAAGCTTACTTGGTATCATCTGAACTATGAATATAACCCACAACTAGTAGCACACCTTAAGCGAATAAACTGGTAGCAACAAAGGTTCCGCA
>JABUQX010059467.1:80000-85000 GCA_015478945.1 Trachelipus rathkii | reverse complement strand
AACCAAAAAAAAAACATGCATAAAATATCTAAAAATATATTTATTAATGATTTTCTTTAGAATGTTGATATGGTTTTCTCAATATTTCAATCGAAGAGTAGCTGAAAGGCAATAAAAAATTTTCTCCGAATTTTATATTATTGTGAGAACGATTATAATATATATATATATATATATATATATATATATATATATATATAACTGCTATATATATATATATATATATATACTGCTATACTCTTTCTATATATATATATATATATATATATATATATATATATACTTCTGCTATATATATATATTTAACATGTTTAAAACATGATTCTTGTTTTGAGCTCGTGGGAATTCATTTTCTACCCATTGATGCCACATTTCAAAAGTTTATAATAAAACTCATATGTGGAGTGTGAGGATTTGTGAGAAATGTGGCATCATAGCGCAGAGCAATATTGTCTAATATATCTCGATAACTGATGTTGACATAAAATTTCCGATCAGGTGATTGACCATCACCGAGCTGTGAAGGAGATGATGAAACGATTGGAACGTTCATTCCAGTCTGGTGATAAGGCAACCTTTACCAAATTCAAAATAGTAGCTACGGTATTCATGATAGCAAAAGGAAAAAGTAATGACAGTAAAACTGATGTATTCGAACCACAAAACGTCAGTTTTAAGCATCCTCACATTACTAAAGTTCATTTACAGAGAGGCACTGTAGGATGTGCTTTCAAAGCTGTTGTACTGCTTAGGAAAATAACACAAGAATGTGTAGAGTCCAGAGGTATTCATTCATATACAATTAAGAAAGCGGCAGAAGTATTAGCTAAAAATTGTTATCTGGAATATACAGATTCCTTCATAGTCACTGACTTTGAGAAAATCGAGAATTTCGAAAAGTGTCGGATAGTCGTTTTTGGCCCTGAAGGTAATGAAGTAAAAATACTTTGCAATCAATCCAACGAGAACAGAGACGACCCTTTATACATTATCGGTCATGATGGAGCTAATCATTACTATGCTGTAACTGAAGATAAGTTAAAACTATGTTTTCAGAATACCAAAAAACACGGAGCATATAGGAATGGGATCTTTTGCCCTTATTGCTACACCTTCAATAATAATAATATTGCACATATATTAGTTTGTGAATATTATGGATTTAAACAGTGTCTAGATGATACATGCCGAGGCTCATTCGATCACGATGGTATATTCCATGAATGTCCAGACTGTAATCGAGAATTTTATAATTCTGATTGCTATAAAAAACACCAAGATAAGAATACGTGTAAGAAAATAAAAATTTGTTCTCTATGTCTGACACAAATAAAGATGAAACGTAATGGAAAGTTTCAGCTTGACTGTACAAAAGCTTGATGAAAAACGGGCCGTACATCATACGAACCTAAAGAAGATGAATACCATACATGTTAAATGAAGAAAAATAAGAAGAAGAATGATAAAAATAAGAAAGATACTGATTCAGAGGTTTATACATGTTACTATGATATCGAGACATATCAAGAAAATAAAGGTTATAATGATAAAGGAAGAATAATAATAGAATTGATTCCATATTTACTGACATGCCAGATGATTTGTGACTTATGTACCGATAAAGAAGGGAAACAAGTATGGTCCATTGTGGTCCAAGAACAAGAACATTTATCTTTGAGTCTTAAAAAGGCCATGTAGAAAATTTGATTGATTTTCTAATGAACTTTTCAAGTAAAAGATCAAAATCAAAATTAATTTTGACAGCATATAATGAAGGTAGATTTGATCATTAGTTCGTATACGCATCATTACTAACTCATCCAAACTCAAAATCTATTAGCAGAAATCCTATAAAATAAGGTAATAAAAGCATTTCAATAGGGTCGAATGGAAATATAGTCTTCAGGGATACATTTCTTTTCCCTCCCTGTGCATTGAAAAACATGCCTCAATGTATGGGTGTTGGTGAAAAAGACAATTCCAAAGGTATCTTCCGTATACAATTTTATATGAGGAAACCTTAAATTATAAAGGCCCTATTCCAGATTAAAATTTCTTTGATGTGGAAAAAATGTCAACTAATGAAAGACAAGAATTTGAAGAATACTATAATAAAGTTATAGATAAAGAATACAATATTTTTGAAGAATGTGAAAGGTACTGTGCGCAAAATGTTAATATACTAAGAAAATGTTTCGAAAAGTTCAGGAATAGTTTCATTACAGCATTCGATATAGATTGTCTTGCAAATTGTTCCACGATCGCATCCTTATGTTTCACAATCTATAAAAACGTATTTATGCCTGAAAAAAAATTACTATTCTAGGCCGAGAGAACCCTAAATCGTTCACCTATGAAGCTATTCGCTGGCTTTTGTACCAGGAAAAAAATGCTTAATATAAGCATAAGGCATGCTCGTAACGGAGGTAAGAAACCATTTAAAATAAAAAATAAATGGCTCTACTCTGATGGGTTCGGATATGTGCATAGTGTGAAAACTGCTTTCCTATATCATGGCTGTGTATTTCATGGACATAAAGACTGTAATAAAGGAAGGGGAAAGCTAAATGACGTATCGGCTGTAGACCGTTACACTCTCACCATGAAATAAGAAAACATGTATAAAGAAAATGGATTTAATGTCGTACACATATGGGAATGTGAATGGAAGGAACAAAAAACCCAAGTCATTCAAGATCCAGAACATATTGATGAAAACATAAGCGTTAATGACTATATTCAACGTCTCAGTAATGATGGTGTTAACAACAGACTCACAATAGACAATTCATTGTCTGGTGATCGTACCGAACCCTTCGTACATTACTATGCACCTACTAAAGGGCAAACGATCATGTATCTAGACTATATATTACTATATTCTTATGTACAGAAACGAATGAAGTATCCTTGTGGCCCACCTGAAAAACTAATTGGCGATAAAGTTCAAGACATTGAATCATTTTAGAACGGATTCAATGACAAATATTTCGGTGCTGCTTACAGTAAGATTCTTCCTCCACAAGACTTATACATTCCTGTCCTCGCTAAACGAGCCAAAAATAAACTAATATTTCCACTCTGTGTAAAATGTGTTGAGGAAAATTGCGCGAAATGCAATCATGGCGAGAATGAACGTGCCATTGAAGGTGTATACACAACATCTGAAATTCAATTAACTATTGAGATGGGATACGAAATACTTAAAATATTTGAAGTTTGTTCGTTTAAAGAGAAGAAATTTTTATTTGAAGGATATGTGAACCACTACCTAAAAATAAAGACAGAGGCATCAGGAACACCAAATAATATTCACGAAGACGATCCTGAATTCGAGGAAAAGCTTAAAGAGTTTGTCCGTCTTTTCAAAGAAAAGGAAGGTGTCGAACTTGATATTAACAACATTAAAAAAAAAATTATGCCTCAATTCTCTTTGGAGAAAATTTGCACAAAATACACCGACAAGAGAAGATATAGTTTGTACTAGTGATAAACAAGTATAGGAGCTAATCAATCAGTGCGATATTGAAGTCCCTAGCGTTATTCCAATAGGTAGTAAATATGTTTTAACAGTTGTCAAAAATGCACTAGCCGAACGATCGTCAACTGCAACAAACATTCCTATCGCATCGTTTACAACTGCATATGCCCGTATAAAATTATATGAGCTATTTAATAAAGTCAAACAAAGTGCATTGTACTGCGATACAGACTCTTGTATTTTTGTCGCTGGTGAAAACGATGAAGTTCCTGAAACAGGAAACTTTTTAGGTGAACTAACAGATGAAATAGCAGATTATGGTTCTGGGGCTTACGGTGATTCCTTTGTATGTACAGGACCAAAGTCCTATGCTGTTAGAATAAGAACTGCAGATGGAAATATAAAATATATTGTAAAAGCCAAAGGCCTTACAATTAATAAAGATACAAAAGATACTATCAATTTTGAAAAATTGTTAAAGTTGGTGATTGATCGTTGCTCTGAAAATAGTGTAGGTCACGATGAGTCATTGTATGATGATATCAAAAACCATGATGTTACAGTGAAGGCAATGAACGAAATACAACTGAATGATGATAATGATGACGTATGTGATGAACTGCCCAATAATTTTGCTGCTAAAATAGAGGAGTATCAGAATCCTATTGCTAATTTACGCGGGAGTAGCAGAGGTGGTTTATTTTACAGTGTTCCTACTACAACTTTTCAACCTGGGAAAAATGGGGGTGTTAGTATTGTTACCGGCAAAAAAATGGGTAACATACTACCGATGAGCGAATCTTTATTAAAAACTCATGTCGGGCAGCATCATATGGTTATAAGTGTACATTAATTCCCATTTAATATATATATATATATATATATTTATAATAATTATAATATATATATATATATATATATATATATATATATATATATATATATATATATATATATATATATAAATAATATATATATATAATAATATAATAATATATATACATATAATAATAATAATATATATGTAATATATATATATATATATCTTTATATATATAATATATAATATATAATAATAATATATACATATATATATAATAATAATATAATAATATAATATATATATATATATATGTATACATATATTCATAAAAAATATATATATATATATATATATATATAATAATATAATATAATATATATATATAAATATATAAATATATATATAATAATAATATAATCTAAGATTAATATAATATATATATAATATAATAATAATAATATATAATAATATAATAATAATAATATATATATAATATAATATATATATATATAATAATATAATAATAATATGAATATATATGGATGTAATATAATATATATATGTAATATATATAATATATATATATATATATATATATATATATATATATATATATATATATATATATATATATATAAATCTTTATCTATATAGTTATATATATATATATATATATATATATATATATATATATAT
>JABUQX010059467.1:5000-65000 GCA_015478945.1 Trachelipus rathkii | reverse complement strand
ATTTATAGAGAGAAGGGACTAGTGAGTGAAAACATAGGTAAGTGTCGAATTCAAAGAATTGGTTGCGGACGATCCGAATAGTGTGGTGGGTTCTTTAAATTAGTTGCTCCAGATCCTTGAGGATGCTAAAGATTTCGGCCTCCTCCCACCTAAATCGGTATGAGAGGAACCCAACCATTCAGTGTTGTGTAACATTGAAATCCCCTAAATAGAGGGACCTCAGTATGTGGATTGGAGGAAGAGGTAACAGGTCTCGTGAGCAAGTAGTATAGGTATTCAAAAAAGGCGTGAAAATCTTACTGTTAGGGAGAAAACAGTAGCAGGAAGCACAAGATTATTTGTAGCATAGAAGGAAGAAAGAATTTTTAAGCCACAGAACATCGAAATTAGGAGATTCGAGATTCTCGAGACGTGTTACAGGAGTGTTTATTATGTTAACATAGGCACATACTCCACCCTTTAGACGGAAATTATGAATTAAGTTATAGTTGGACATATTAATAGATATTATATAGATATATAATATATATAATATATATATATATATATAATATATATATAATATATATATATTATTATATATATATATTATATATATAGTTATATATATATATATTATAATATATATATATATATATATATATATATTAAATATATAATTAGTATATATAATAATATATAATATATATATATATATATATTATAATATATATATATATATATATAATATATATATATAATATAATATATAATTATATATATATATATATATGTTTAGCACAAAAGAGCTTATTAATTATAACGTCTATCTCTATCTTTCTTAAATGCCAGACTTACTGTTCCGATGATTTATTATGTTTAACACAGGATACAATGCGGTATTTGTATGGTTTCTTAATTTAAAAAAAAATTATTTAAAAAAGGGGTTTTTTTTTTTTTCAAACTTAAATATTTTTTCCTAACTTGAAACGTGTATATTTTTATTTTTATTTTATTAAGTTTCATTTTACATTTATACTTTCTGTTTAATTTTGTTTATTTTAAAAATTTATTTATTTTCAAATTTTATTTATTTTAATTTTTTCATTTATTTAAAAATTTATTATAAAATTTCATTTATTTTAATTTTTTTTATTTTTAATTTTATTAATCATTAAATTTAGACATACAATGATTTTAATTTTTTCAATTATTTTTACTTTATTTTACTTATTAACTTAATTTTTTATTATTAAAAAAATTTATTTGTTTTTAAAAATTTCTTATTTATTTATTTTAAAAAATAAAAAAAAAAAAAAAAAAAAAAAAAAAAAAAAAAAAAAAAAAAAAAAAAAAATTTACTTTAAAAATTTTAATTTACTTTGCAAATTTTATTATTTTTTAATTTTATTTATTTAAAAATATATTTTTTAATAAAAACATTTATTAATTTTATTTTAATTGTTTAAAACATTTTGTTTTTACTAAAAAAATTTATTCATTTTATGTTTATAACGCAAAAATAATTTCATATTACAGACCCTAAAACAGTAAATCAGTAAATCAGTAAGAATCAAACAACGTAAATCAAACCAATTCCCCCTCCTTCGTACGCCGTCCATCTGACTCAACTCACCACAACCACCACACTCGACACTACTAAATCTAAATATAACACATTCGACTTATCACATTGATATACAAATCACATACTAATTTTTCATTGATAAATAAAACATAAACTTAAATCAACAAGCATTTAATAGAACCTACAAAATAAATTCTTATGCAACACAATCGTAAAAAATTGTAAGTGGGAAAGCTAAACGCAACAGTATACAGATATAAATCAACATAAACCATACCAACACCAACATACCCCTCCCGTTCATCTATGAAATCTAATTATAATCCTACATTATCTACTTGAATCTAAATTCAGACTAGTCGACTCTCATCTGATCACTACAATTGATCTTATGATCTAACTTATCTACTTAGCTATCATATCCATTTTTTGAAACTAAACATAACACTAAAAAAATTAATCTCAATAAACACTCTTATCCGAACAATAAATAAGACACTGGAAAAATACACAACAAAGTTTATTTTCATATGTTTCAACAGTCCTCCCGCACAAAACAACATAAATAACCCAATAAGTTAACCAAAACTAACATACAATCGATAATAAAATAAATTCATACTAGCCATCAAAACACACACAATATATTATGCACAGTTTAATTCACAAAGAAACACTACTAGTAACTAAAAACATTCATGGAACAAAAAAATCACCAGGGAATACACCACATAATATTAGGACTAGATCTGGAAATGCATATCAAGCCGAAAAACCATCAAAGGCTACTTACACATATCTGAACACACACCTCAATATTCAATACAATTAATACAACAAAAATAAAACTCATCACATACCATAATGACAACATTAACCATTAAACAACACTAAAAATCTAACAATCGCACCAGACAAAGTCAACAGGCATAATGTACACCATATTTCTTCAAATATTCTATAACAGTAACCACCAGCGCACTACTCCAAACCAGCCACACATTCAATCATGTACACACACCCGCCAACCTCTCCCGAGCAGACAAGACCAAACACAACCAAAAACAAAACACTTCAAACCACACAATAATAACGCAAACAACCACACGACTAACACCCACCCTCCATTATCTCAAAAAAAACGAACCATAGGACAAACACAATCCAACTCTTAATACATAAACACCTGAACAAACACATAAAACCTGTCCTCACCCAATTTAATTACAAGAAACATTTCACACCAACTCTAACATATATAATAAGACATAAAAATTATACTTGACACACACACTAATCTAAATTTCGCAAAACACCACAACCCTAAACACAAAAACAATTAATCATAACAACCCAACACCCACTAAGAAAAAACCATATCTAGCCAACCTACCTACAACAAAAAACACGACCCGACCAACACAACGCAAAAATCCACAATGCAAACATTCCGGTAAATCAGCTCCTCCAAAAGTCAAAAATAACGTTGACACTAAGAAACATAACAAACCAACATACCTTACACACGAATAAAACTGCTAACATTAAAACAATGTTCCCTACATTAAGACCAAGTGGCGGCTCCCAGTGAACCGAAAACATTCTGGGAGGCATCAAAGTATATGGAATCCTCCAAAAGTTCGAGTTTAACTACAGTGAGAATGAGAAGAAATGTATTTGAAGAATATGAGATGGCACGGAACCCATGTCAGAATCTCGAATAGAGCCTGTAGTGTTCGTAGAGGAATCCTAAAATAAAGGTTTTATCACAATCCAAAATTAATTTTAAAAATGATTGAGAAGAAATCCCAATGCCGAGAGAGTACGACGGGAAGTATTGCTAACAGTCACGCAACTATATAAATAAAATCCAATTGTAAACAAAACCAAAACTTCAACGAGACCGAATCAACACCAGTAAAAGCTCCACACACAAACCACCTGTAAACACGAACCTTAAACTATGACCATACGTAAAAACATAGCGCTAAAATGTAACTCACCAGAACACTTAATAGGCTGAGCATCACTCTATATTGACTATGCAATAACAGTACATATATGTGAAAACTGAACGCTAAGGTAGGAGACAAAGAGAAAAATTACGTGCCATCGATATAAGGAAGAGGCGTTATAACTTGCGCCAGTGGATATAGATATAAAATAGAGTCTATATGGTTTTTCCAAAAATATAGAAACACATAGTTTGAAATGCGAGCCCGAAGATGACGTTATTAGATCTCGCTTACTATCGATCATCTTTAAGTAGAACCTAGGTATCTAGATAGAGGGCTACGAAGAAGATGCAGTGAAAGATAAAGTCTATAGAAGAGGATAATTAATATCTTGGTAAGCCTATGGTATGTTTTAGCACCATGAACACACAAAGAGCTATTTATCAATTCCTATCTTGTGTACCTCAAAAATCAAGTGCCGATCGACAAACTTTAGGTTTATACTTGAATCGCATAATGCACAACAACGAGTTACTTAAACCAAAAGCCATAGAAGATTTTGACAGTAGTATGCGCATTAATGAATATTCGAGTTTACAGTAGATAAACATATAATCTACTATCCGTGCTACAGAGCTGCGCGGCGTTTGAGACGAAGGCTATTGACCAAAATCAAAGAACAAGACTATCAGTGCTTCAACGCAGCGCTACAGGAGAAACCTAATTTGTGACAGTCCAATGCAGTAGAGAAAAAGATCTAGAAAACGTAAAGCACAGAATCTTATATCATCTTCACATCGAACAATTAATCGTATAATAGCTAAATTTAAAACGTCGCGATAATCCAAATAACGCAAGAAACACAGGAATACCTCGCATCCCACGTTAATAGAGTCGTTGACTAGACATAGCTTACTAGAAAATATTTATAGATTTATTGGCTATTTCAGTATTAGGAAATAAATAAATAAGCATTCCAACTTAATATGAATAGTAATTTAAACATACAGGCATAAGAATAATTGTTCTACTCTCGAGATTCTACGACAGGAGAAACCAATCCAAAGCGAAAAACACATCTGACTTGCGCAAGTAAGATTTTAGATAAAAAGCTTTCCCATACAAGATCGCTCACAATCATTTGATGAGAATAAAAACGACGTGATGTCCGAGACAGTTCTATCATAGCAAAACAGGAAAATTGGCCTCTAAAATGTAAAAACCAGAAGAAAACGGCACAGCCTCTAAAAAATACTGGAACTCTTTTTACTAACCTTCCCCGAAGCCAAAGCAGCAGTTGTCCGATTCCTCGTTGTCCGACATTGTGATATTCAGTTACTGTTGAAAGTTTTGGAAGGATGATTTGAAAAGCCAAGTAGATGTTCTAATATTCTCTGATTCTTCAAGTTGAACAACCTCTGCGCGTCTACCAATCTAACTGATAAGCGTATAGCGAACGCTCTCTAGAGGGATCGAGCTTGAGGTATCACTCTTCTTTATATTCCCTCACCACATTAATAAATTCATATGAGAGTACAAATGATGTAGAGTTTAATAAAGATATGCTAGTTCAAACATACAGTCCATTCTATGACAGAATATAGCCACTGCGCATTCAAGTTATCATCTTATGAATAGCAGAACAAAAGTTCTTGCTATATAATTATACCACCTAACATGAAATGAGCAGTAAACAATAAAATTTCAGCTATTATAATTATCTCTTTAACAACTCTGAAAAACATAATTATGTCCTCAATTATCCGTTTTAATAATATAAAACATGCCTTATTACAAATTTAACTATACTTAAGATATTTTAGAGAGAGAGAGAGCCCAAAAAATAGAACTAAGTAATAACAGCCAGTATCAATGAAATTATATGAGTAGGACTCTTCTCTTTTTCGTAAGATCGTCAGGCTACATTAGTTATAGGCACCTTTCACACGCGAGCTCTACCCCTCTTGCACCAGAATTAATTTCTACTATATTAACTCTGGAAAGACTTGCGATGAGATTCGGAGTCGCAGGCCCTCCAGAAAAATTTACCTCCCTTGCGAAACAGCGTGTGGTGAGAAAGTTTAGGATTCTGGAAAGAGAGTTTCTACTCTTTGTTAACCGTAATACTTAAATCTATTTTTTCAGATTGTCTTCTGATGATGAGTATTCTCAACAGGCGGGTTATAATGTATTTCATTTCTGACTAGTATTCTAAAATGGTATGCTTTTAACGCCAACCTTAGCCATTACAAGTTCGAATGCATATAATTAAATTTTTATAAATAATTATAATGGAGTATACATATCTTTTAGTGTCGTTCGAACTTGGTAACCATACAAACCCCACACCAAACAAAGTGCGTCTATATATATAATATACTATAAACTAGCCGCAGACAGCACTCTCATATTAAAAACTGTAATACAACAAACACTATATGTTGCTACACAATTACAATCAGATCGACACATAATAACATTAATAGGGAGAACACAAAAACCCAAATACAAAATCGATAGGCCAACTTACACAGTGAAAACGGATTAATAACGATAACTATTGCATATATTAAATACTATCTACTAATTAAGTTCCAAATAACTTACTACTACAACACTACTATTTTTTTTACCTTCCTACATGAATAAAGGAACAATTCATACAACTTATTTTTATCAACTGATTTAGGAGAGAGGAAAGCTTAGAAATTAATACATCATAATATATTTTCCTTAATTATCAATAAGTTAGTACTACGACACACCGATACAATCTGTGATTTTCTCAGGTCACAAACCGAGCAGACCTCGCAATCCCATCACACATAGCTAGCAATAAAATAATAGACACGACCTCCTCTCTCTCCTTTCTGGCTTTAATCATCAAACACTATACCCACGCCAAATTCAAACTAAACTGAGTAGTATACGTGATCCAAAAACCTGTAGTATACAAAATATAGTTTATATATATTTCAATCGTATATAGTTATCCCAAATAAGACAACATATTCAGCATATTATACAATAAAAACCACGTATGCTAACCTTCCCATTAACATACAGTTACTTGACAACAACAGTTCAATACTAAAAATTCGAAGGTATATAATATATATATAATATATACTATAGCGAGAGAGTGAGTATAGTATATACGAGCTAGCATAGGCCTTAACAATAATCTCTATCCTATCAGCTTAAATAGTATATTATACATATAACGAGATAGGATATATTCATCAGAAGACCCGGACCGCGGTATATAAGTTTATCGCGTATGGGTCCGTCATCACAGGACTATTCGCTGCATCATTCGCAGCGTGTAATCTCTCAGATCAGCATCAGTAATCAGCGCTATGGCCCGATCTCAATCACACTTAGAGACATACTATTTATCTGGTAGAGAATCCATCCAACCGTGCGGCTATGAACTTATCTGCCGGCGATTCCTCTCATCCGCTCCCACTCAGTCTTTAAATACACAATTAAAATCTTTATCGCTATAACATCTTTAGACGCACCACTGAATGAGCAGAAATTGCAGCCCTTAACCCATCCGCCCCTTTATAAGATAGTAAAACAGTTCTACTTAATTTTTTCGTAATATAAATGGTAACTACATAAATAGTTAAAAACTTCATAGCTAGAGTCTCTTCTACTCCTCTCTCTACATCCATCCTCCTATGGCTAAACATCACTTCCACGCAGAAGAGCGTCCATAAATTTCACGTTGTATACAAGAAACAGATCCTCAAAACATTTAAACCTCCTTTTCAAGGCTCAGAAGTGCTCCATTACCTGAATAGATAGATTCCTCACCATCCCGTCTGCCTGAAGCCACCCTAATCTTCCCTAACAGCGCTGAATAGGAACACACAACGAGACAAGTATATAATCTTTACTAAAAATCTAAATTCCATACTCCTACTGCTTGATTGGGATAACGGAAACCAGCCAAAACAGCTCGCGAATCTCTATGAATGAGGAAGTAGCAGCAACCCACTCCTCCATGACTTTCGTTATTGACGATTCCACATCCCGTTACATGAGTTGCTGGCTGTGCTCTGTAACGTACCAATACTCATAGATAACAATATTTAACCTGCTAATAAGGAGTGACGTACTGAACATTAGTATGCATGTATTCTTTTCTGTTCGTGACACCTGAGCCACAGCTGACGCTGCTGACATGTTCTCAAGATAAGGGAGTTGGATGGAGTCCCCTATACGTCCAGGCACACTAATCCTATAGTCCCCATAAATCTCACACTCCACCAACTGTCAGGTGCAAATCGCCTCATCATAGGTCGCCTAAAAAGTGAAGGAGGTATGAAGGCAGTGCCCATATGAGAGATCCCTTATTCTGAAAGAGGTGTGAATACTCCCAAACCCTTACCGATTACTATATCTACATAGACACATGAAGGAGGGCCATGTTAACTAGTGCCTTGTAAACATAACACCAAGATGAATTATATTTTCACATCATTTCATCATCATACCAAGGCTGGTCGTCATCAACAAAGTTGTGCAGTAGGAGTAGTAGTGAACCATGTAATATAATATAACTATATGGCCCCTTTTATTTACACTTACCCCTGAAGCATATCAAGACCACTGGCCACAGGCTGTGACATGACCAATGCACTACTCACGTTCATGTAAACCTGAAAGACTAGTAAAATTAAAATCATATTGAGGAAAATGTTAACGTAAGCATAATTGAATATTAATAAAAAATACTTGAGATGCACAGAGCGAGGTATCTGTATGGAATAGGGCGAATAGATCAAGAGTGAGGGTTGTACAGATGGACAATCTGAGGGCGTTCTTGGCAGTTAGGAGATTGGATAAGATGAGGAACGAGTTATCATTAGGAAAGTCAGTGTCTTTCAGCAAGGTAACTAAGGGAAAAAGACAATGCCTAAAATTTGATGAGGATTTTGTTAAGATGGTTTGGACATGTAGAGAAGGTGTAGAGAACACCAATTGTAGTTAAGAAAGGTTGATATAAGAAGCACAATGTGAATAGATGATGTCATATGTGACTCTGTCGATCATAACACTGAGCCTTAATACAGTACCCATAAATGGCAGAATCTATCTGAGATGTATGTATCGAATTAGAAGAGCACGATAATGAGCGATTGTTGTGTGATGCTACAGCCAAGAGCCTATTCCACTCCTCTCACACATCTGTGAGTCTGCATGTCACACATGGAATTTATATGTGAGCGGCGAGATGGGTTTGTAGGGAGGAAGCATTATAATTTTAATACAGATTAATTTTAAATATAAATAAAAATCATTTAACAAGAAGCAATGGTCTGACTACACTCTTATAAAAATACTATCTTTATCAATTGTGACCTCGACGATCACTACCTCTGTGAAGAAGGAGAACCTCCCTCGGCTGCTTAGAATGAGGTAATGCCATGTTATATATTTGCATTCGCAGTCTGCGTTTCATCGGACCCTATCAAAACCTCCTAGTAAGTATCCATAACTACAAATAGAAGTTCCCATCTATGCAGACAAATAAATAACTTGTTATTCATACAAATATCAAACAACTAAGTATAAATGAGAGAGCAGTTAGTCAGAGGCATAATTAATCTCGGCCACAATCAAACGCTCGTTGCTTACAGACTAAATTATATCTTAATATATGCTAACATACTCCTACACACCTAATGTCAACAAACACTGAGAAACTCATACATCAGTAGAATCTTAAAGTCGGCCGATCAATCTTGATCTGGTTGCTCCACCCTGGGGCCCTTGTTGTCTAGAGATTCCAGCGACGACGACCTGAGACGATCCTCACGAGACCTCCCCCAATTGCTCCAGCTCTCACTGCTATATACTCACATCTGTTATATCAGTCTATAACAATGCTTTCGAAGGTTGAGTCACTGAAACAATACAACAATAATTGCAAGAACATTACAAAAGTCATTGAGTAAGAGTCTAAATACTTTCCTAAATGCTATAATACATTATTTGTTCGTCAAACTTATGACTTAATAATATTATTAAGTATATATTATTCAGTAGCATTTAGCACAAGTATTCAGCAAGAAAAATACATTATATGAGCTCACAATGACAGCTGGATCCAACGACCATCGTTAAAGGCGGCAGACTTCGGATTGAGTGCAACCCTCAGCCCTCAGAGGCTCTCATAGAGATCAATCCCAAATCTACCTAAGTCAGGATAAACTCAGCTGCACACCATTAAGGAAGGTTCTCTCCGCTACTAAATCCTGTTGGACTCACCAAAGGCGATTGAAGCTAACGAACCCACGCAGGTGGTGCACAATCGTTCCGTAAGTGTGGCCTTCACCTTACCGTGGATGCTAAACTCATGTATAGTAATATCTCATCGATGATTAGAACCTTCCCACAACGAATCAGGCTGAGTTTGCGCTTTCTAAAGACAATAGAATTTTATTGTTTCTTTAGTCTGTAACTTAAAAGTAATATTTATACAACCTCATTATTGATACTATATATGGTTATTGAAACGTAAGGATATAAAATATTGACAAAATTATATTGATTTAGATAGTTTATCTTACCTTCATATTTACCTCCCGGTAACCGAGTCCTAGATAGGTGCCTATTGCACTCTTTTAGATGTTGTGATATCCTCTGTGTCAATCCTATGAGTGACGCTGTCGAATTGCCACAGAAGGACCCTATCGTGGCGTGCCTCTGGCAACTGCCCCGTAAACAACTCGCTCTGTAGTGGCGCACCCACACTTGTGTGTGAAGAGAAGAACCAAGTAAAAAGGCTAACATTATCTATCGTTGTTATCAGTCAGACAAGTTACTTCACTTTATATCTATCACGCTTTTCAATATCTCCTGCCATCGAGAAGTTATCCTCTCTTGATCTAAGCGATGGTGATACTAGATAAACGTCTAATTGGCGAATCAATTGAGTCAAAACAATCTCTTTCGTGAATAAGGATCGACTCAGACTAAATCCATTATCTAGCTCCAATGAATGAGAGGAATGAGAGCGCGAGGGCGGCTAATGATAAAAAGTGAGTAGAATAGTAGATGTAAATCAATGGTAATTTAATTTGATCATAAACAGAATAAAGTAGTATTTTCTAAAAACAGTATCATGACAGACAAGTCGCCCTCATATACACTACCTTCAACAAAACAGAAAATTGAGTTCAATACCAAATATTATCTTAAATATATATGTATTCTGAATATTTTTTTCACCTTATTATTCACTCAGTGTATAGTGAGGTGTCGTCTGTATTCTATTATTATATATCTTTATGATGTAGTTATTTCAGTAGACCCTGTCTGCTCTTCTAGTGCTGGAGTCTATAACTCTTTTTATCCTGAAGCTCTCAATCCAGATGACAATTCTGACGTGATCTGTCGGATACTCGATCTCGTCCACTGGGATACTGAGTCGTGATCCGCACGGCTGCCAAGCTATCACCTTTCAAATTGAGCTGCCATGAGTAGAGTAATTGGATGAGATTAATGTCATTGATTGCAATCTTATTAGTGTACATAATAAATAGATTACAACTTTAATATTTACAATATTATGTTTTAATGATTCTTTTATTGTAAGAGTATTTGAGTATAATAGAGTTATCAAAGACTTATTATTACAATAGTGTTTAAAAATTCCTATTGATAACAAATAATGACTAGCAAATATCCAGTTATTTTGTGAATCTGTATCTAATATGTATTTAATTAATAATTATGTAAACTTACATGATTGAATGCGGTCTTGAATGTGCACACTTTGTCTGGGTGGATAGGAAAGCCCCTTTCTTCTCCCTTTTTGCAATGTCAAGTGAGTATCGTTTTTACACTTGGCAAATCAGATATTATTTGAATCGCCTAAGAGACAACCCCATATTCAACCATGTCTTCTATCAATTCCTTCATATATTAATTATTTCAGGAAGGGTAGAGAGATTAAACTGTATTATAGTATAGAAGTTTAGCAAAGCTTTTTATCTGAAGTGGTATTTTGACTATTAGTTTATATTTCAATTATAATATGTTATTCAATCATGAAATAAAGTCAAATAAAAGTCAATTTACTAAGATTTTATTAAAAGATTTAATTAATTAATTACTTTTTATAGTGTTCTTTAACTCATTTTAACTACTCTAGTCTTTACTATGATCGTTTGAGTCTGAGTGGTGTGACGATAGATCTATGGATCTTGAGATTTTCTTACCTCTCTTAGATGTGAGCAAAATATAGCTTTTCAATCTCTTTGACGTGTATCATCCTCGTTATGCCCTACTCTCTGCCTTTTGTATTCCAGATTCCCTCAGTCTTTCATCTTACATCCAATCATAGTGTACAGTTGACATGGATCATAAGAGATCTTTGCTGTCCAATGTCTAACAGCTACTTCTATTATATATATATATACTCTTTTAAGCGTTACTACTTGCAGCTGATTATTGCATATATCTGTACTCTCAGGTAAAACGACTCTATTTGGTCCTAGTTCACAAACCTTTATTATTCCAATGATATTTAAAATTATTTTTAATAATTTTATGTTATTTATACTTAATCTAACAAAATTAATTTAATAAATTTCAGTTATCTATAAATTAATAATATTCTAATAATAAATTTATAATTTATATGATTAATTATTTATTATAATATATATAGTGATGTGTGGGGATTAATAATAGGTATATATAAGATTATAGTATGTATGATTATATTATAGTTACGTAATTTAATATAATTATATATTATATATATATGTAATTATATATTAATTAATAATTATTATTATATATATGAATTATTTAATTTAGAGAGTGTTATGGTATATAGAATTATGTATTTCATATTTGCATGAGTGGTATTGAGTATGTTATATAGATTGGTATTGATGATATAGTAATGAATAATATTATATAGGATGATGTGAGTATATGATGTTATTATAAGTGATAGGGTATATATATATAGTGTTAATGGATTATGAACGAGCATTAGTCATCTTTCTCAAATATGATTATATATTATCATAAGTAGCTGACCCTATCGATTTCAGTATATATACTACTAAATAATACAAAGACTAAATAAATATCAATTTTCTCATTCTAAATTAGATCATATAAAAATTATAATCTATTAATTTGTTATGTATATATAATTTTTACTAGCAAGTTAATTACTTAGGGTTAAACTAGTAACTACTAGATCGAGGAATAGATGTAGCTAATTGTATAATGAATAGATGTAGCTAATGACTTATAGTAACGATAATATAATAATTAGATACCTAATGAGATAAAATAATAAACATGAACAAGAACATTCACAAAGAATTTTATTGTGTAAAATATAAAACTAGTGCGTGGTTATATAGATCTATTCTATCTCTCTAGCTTTTGACACATCTTATTCGTATTAGTATAGAACTAAGACTGAAAATATTATTACACACTTATCACTACAATGCCACGCCTTTTTCATTGTCATACCGTAATATAAAACCTCGATTTCAAAGTTGACTTTAGTCATCATGGAGGAGAACGGTAAGTTAGGTTCACTTAAATTAATTTAAAAAAATTTACCATAAGCCGAAACGATAGCCTACGGAAAATGTCAGTGCGTTCGTTGGCTATATGTCGCACATATTTAAAAATAAAATTTGCGCTACTGACTACGCTGGTATTAAGGAAGTGATGTGCGGCGTAGTAGAGTGATTATGACTCCGGTGAGAAGTACCGAGGAAATCGTGCGCAATGGTGCTCAAGCGTATTATTATAGTCAATGATTAATGTACTTTTACGAGTGTAGTATCATAAATTAAATTTGTTTTATATGTACAAGATTATTCATGTATGATTAACAATGTACCTATAATATAATCATTAATATATTGTATATAATTATCCATATACTGACTAAATTGATAGATAACCCGTATTCATATTGTATATAAGGATTGATAAGACTTATGATTAATCTTATCTATTGTGCGATGAAGTGGGTCGTAGTTATTACGTTGTTTTCAGTGAGATAGATATATTATTAATAAACAATATTTATCAAAAACTAAAACATTTTATAGTGTATATTCTTCAAGTACTGATAATACATTAAATATTTGTACTAGAATAACAGAGTTTTGCGTGTATTAATTGATGTCGTGAATTATCTGTCAGCCGAATAGAAGAGTGTGTTTGTAACTTTATAGACATTTTCGATTTTACATTGGTAATCAGTGCGTGGAGCGGGCGAGCTAGTATCTTGAGAATTTGTCATAATGTAGTGCTATATATAAAAAGTGTATGTATTTTTATTAATATTTCCAATTTTATTTATATGATTATATTATATTATCATTTTTATATTTTATGATTTATTATTATACTTAAACAATGGTTAGAGTTATTAACTTATAAACATTATTTATTATTCATTTATTATACTGTTATTTAATTATTTTATTTATAATTTTATTAAAATCTTTAGTCTATTTATTGACACAAGAATAGTAATGTTATATTTCTGGTAGATTAACACTTTGCTATGTGTTAATCTTATCAAGTACTCATTGATTTTTAGAAAAATTATTTTACTAAAACAATAGAAGTTTGATAGTGTATGTAATAATTTTTATTTAAATTTTAGTAATAGACTCTATTAATGATAGCCATAAAGCTAATGTGCAGATGCGTCATAGAAAGCCTGCGTAGGCACACTGCGTGACCGCGTGTAGTCAATTTAAATAGGGTGTAATTGAATGTATGATCGACTTGGACAAAATTATCGTGATTAGTATATTGGCGTAATTTGACTTAATTATAATATATTTAACACGTACCCATAACAGACTATGTACCTTACCTTGACCTATTGTGTGAGCCCAATTTGCTTACCTCCTTGACCTTTTATTGCACCATCACTTTCTGATTTGGGGCTTGACCTTTTTTGCGCCCAAAGTTATTTCCCTGACCCTGACCTTTTTGTAGGAGACTTTGATCCTTTTTGCGATATCCCCTAAACATGCTTTAGTAGATATCAGTCGTAAATCTCTTTATCTTAGTTCAGAACCTTTCAAGAGGACATTAGCAATGCTTTTGTCAACCGCTAATTTTTATATGGGCAACCCTAATTTTGTGGCGAGTCCTTAATTTTTTGTAAGACCGCAATCTTTTCTTTCCTCCGGTCTACCCAATTATGTTGGGATTTTGTGCAACGCCTAATTTTTGTATGGACCAATCACCGTAATTTATTATGGTAACTCTCCTCTAATTATTCTTCTCTAGCACGACCTCAAACTTTTAGTCAAACCATCCTAAATAAGAAGTTAGGTTTTGCTGAGCCGCAATACGTTGCTTAGATGCAACCGTTGTGTACGTACTCACCTACCCTAATTTTTTTCGACCAACCCTTATGTGTATCCAGTGGAACAATTTTATTGGCCCAGCTCACAACAAATTTATGTGACCACCCTTTAGGGGCTTAGCCCATAATTTATTGTTGATATTTTCTCGGTATTAACCATCCTTATATACGCGTCACGAAGCACACACACACCCCAAACACACTCACACCGACACCCATCAGCACACTCCAAAGACCGTACTCACACCTCGTTGAAATCATCTACACCGCGTCGTCCGATCCACTCAGCACCCAACCTGACACCTGACCCTCCAGAGCTTCGGACTACCGACCTACTAGTGTTTGCCAAACTCAAAAAAAAATTTGATTTTTTTTTTTAGCAATTTTATTACGATCTTATAACCTAGTTAACCCTACAACCGCACTACCTCCACCAGCCTTCACCTACCTACACCTACAACCACACCTTAGCCTCACCCTCCGTCCAACCTAGTCATACACCTATACACCTAGATTTCAAACCCAGCCTTCATCACTAGCCATACACTCATACATCCAAGCCTTACAACCTTAACACCTTAACACCTAGCCTCCTACCCAACCTGCACTACACTACACCATAGACTCCACCCCAAACCTTCACCTAGCGACACCATTATACCTAGCTCTACTCACGCGAACCCTACAACTATTGCGATGGCCTCATCAACTGATTATTATGATGAAAAGTTGCCTAAATCTCATCTGATTTGTTAATATTTATATTGATGATTCAAACTTTGTTAATGATTCAATTATAATTTTGTGTTAATCTATTCCAAATTTATTCTTTCTCACCAAAACAGAAGAAATTTTATGACTCATCCTGATTTTATTGTGGAAGGCAATAATTCTAAGTAGTGCCAGGTGTAGGTGGGAGTGTCCAATATGTGAGATGACACACACATGTGCAGTCCAATGAGAGTCACTTGCGCTATGAGCAGAGTGCCTGTGCGGGTATTCACAGGTGAGTGCCACATGAGGCCCTCTAATCTCTGAGTGAGCACTATTAGGTGCCCCTATGAGAGATCAAGAAGACCAACTATTTTGTATCATGCCTTTTTTTCTTAGCCGCCCCTTAGCCTGACAATAATTCCTCTAATTAACTGTGTTGGTCTACCCCTAGGTAAATCACGATGAGGATACTGAATGGCGTGTTTATCATGACTACCATCTCTAATTGTTCTTTGAGCTAGAAGGTAACTTTCATCTCAATTGAGTTTATATTTTTATACCACTTAACACAGTAGGCAACAAGACCTCTCTCTTGTGCACCATTCCACTTAGTGGTTTAAATATATCAAAATGATCTTTAGAAGCTACATCCCGTACAAGAGATTCAAGAACTTAACAACAACATTCATATTTCTTTTTCCTTATCTTTTTGTTTAAAAAATTTGGTATTAATTAGTTATATTATATCATGTTTTATTATATTATATTATATTATATTATATTATATTACATTACATTACATTTATTCCATTACATTACATTACATTACATTACATTACATTACATTATATTACTATTATATTTTATTATATTATATTATATTATATTATATTATATATTATAATATATTAAGTAAGTATATTATATTAGAAAATATTATAACATATTATATTATATTATATTATATTATATTATATTATATTATATTATATTATATTATATTATATTATATTATTATATTATATTATATTATATTATATTATATTATATTATATTATATTATATTATATTATATTATATTATATTATATTATATTATATTATATAGATTTTTTAGAGCCGAATGAAAACTTACAAATTTTATATTAACAATATATTAAAATTATATTATATTATATTATATTATATTATATTATATTATATTATATTATATTATATTATATTATATTATATTATATTATATTAAATTATTATATATTATATTAAATATTATATTATATTATATTATATTATATTATATTATATTATAAATATAAAGGTCATAATTTGTATGATATTAGTTTTCTTTTTACATATATACAAATGTGTCCGGAGATATATATATATACGCTGTATATATAATGATTTAGTCATTATAAATTATATTATTATTATTGTAAGACAAATCATAATTATTATTATTATTACATATATTATTATTATATACAGGCATAAATTATATATTTAGATGAGAATATTATTATTATTATTATTTCATATATTTTTTTCTTTTTACATGATAACAAATGTGTCCTCATTATATATGAAAGAAAAAAGAGAAGGAGTTATAATTGGAGGATTTACATATACATATGCTATATATATATATATTATTGGCTATTATTATTACATATTATATATATCAAAGATTAAGATATATACATTACAGATAAATATACAACATAAAAACATATATATACATATATAAAGTTATATATAAGATATATATATATAAAGGTAATATAGTAATGTTAAAGGTTATATATATATATATATATATGTTATATATATATATATATTAACCATGGAGTATATAAATATATATATATATATGCTACATATTATTATTATATTATTATTATTGTTATGCTATATATATATATTGGTTATTATTATTATTATTATTGGTTATATATTATTACATATATATATATACATATATTGCTACATAAGCAGCAGCAGCAAGATATATATATATATATATATATATATGTATATAAGAAAAGATCTACGATCTATAAAGCTATATGTTGTAAATAAAATTATAAACTTTTTTTTATATATATATATATATATATATATATATATATATATTATTTTGCCCTTTAATGTACTTCATATCATATTCACTCACAATTTATTTGACATTATTTTTATTAATTACACATGTTAAAATCATTAAAACCAAATGAGGAAAAACTAACAATCCCAACAGTTAAGGAACACAAGCTTTCGTTCCTTTCTGGAACCTTTTTCAAGTGTCTCTGTCGGAAGTTCAATTTACTTTTTTCCTGTGAATTATTTTTTGTCCGAATATTTTTAGTTGGTTAATTTTTTATCTATTCTTCTGTAAAATTTAAGTTGATGCCATTATGGATTTCTGATTACAGTCTATTTTTGTTTCTCCTTGTTGCTTATTGAAGTTTTTACTGTTTTTAATGCAATAAGATTCTACCATACGTCTTTTTTGTTGATCGTTGATGTAAAGCAGTGGGGTTATTCGGTCTATATTAATGACATGATTGAATGTTGATCTATGGTTTGTGAGAGCTGAGTTTACATTATCCATTCTTGAATCGTGTCTATGTTGGTAAGCTCTTCTGTTAAAATCATGAGTTTCAATATATATATATATATATTATATATATCAATACTGCTGTTGGTATATGCCATATATATATATGGCGTACATATGGTTGTTGTTGTTAAGGCAGTAGGCATATATGCTGCTGGTTGAGCATATTAAGTATATACGCTGATATATATCCATATACATACAAGGTGATATACTATTATGTTAAGGCGTATAAATATTGTTATATATTATATATTATGTATATTATATTATTATTATATATACATATATATATATAGTGTATATATTATTATTATATTATATATTTTTGAGTTAATATAAATGCAAAATAGAAATATATATATATATATATATATATATATTATATATATACTACATATATATATATTCTCATTGTAAATATATTATTGTTAGTTATTGTTGCTATATATATATATATATTGTTGTTATATTATATATTACATATTATTATTATATATATTATTATATATTATTATTATTATTATTATTATTATATATTATATATATATATATATATATCCATATATTATATATAGATATTAGTTGCTATTATTGGTTATTAGCTGGCTGTTATTATGTTGATATTACTGGCGCACATATATATACTACATATATATACATATGATATAAATATTACATATTGGCGCTATGTTATTATTATTTATTATATTATTTAAGGTTGGCTGGGTTATTATTGTTATATACAAGGTTGATACTGGTTCGCCATATTATTGGCTGATATATAAGGTTAGTTATATTATTATTATATATACATATATAAATAAACATATATAATATATATTAAGTATATAGATATGGTTAATATATTGTTATTATATAATATTACATATATATATATTATTATTATATTAGTTAATATGCTGTTATTATTATTATTATTATTACATACATATATATATAAATCACATTAAATATATTACATATTATTATTATTGGTTGGAAGAAAGAAGAAGAATATAGCTGGAGCTACATGTTGGTGGCTGGCATACATGGCTGGCTACTGGCTTATTGTTGCTGGCTATTACATATGGCATTACTATATATATATATATATATATATATATATATACATGAGGTGTGTTTGAATGTTTGTGATAATTCGAGTTAGACAGAATCATTAAAGATAAAGACTTCAAATGTGCAATTAAGAATTTATTTTAATTGAATTATAAAAATATAAAAGTTAGTGCTGCAATTTAATTAGAATCTAATTAAAAGTGGCAATAAAGATATATTTTTTTAAGTTCTAATTATAATTACATACTTAAAATGGAGTTTCACCCTTATATATTTACCCAGTGATATTTTTGTTAAAATTGGCTATAAGGTGATTTTTTTAGGCTTTTGTACAGTATGTTTAGTTTTATTTTTTATGCTAAATATATCATTATTTGGCATTTTTTTGCTAACCTAGCCTAATCTATCATAACATAACACAACCTAACCTACAAACATATCATAACCTAACAAACCTAACCTAACGTAACCAGCAAAAATAAAAATAAAAAATGCACAATCTGTCTGGAAAATACAAAAGTACTAAATATAGCCTTTTTTTAAAGGAAAAAGCTCTTGTTTGAAAATCTTTTAAAAGACACAAACATAGGTAAACTATTAAAAAATCTTTTAAAATCCAATTTTAATAACAGATATCACTTGATTAATGAAACCGAAATTTATAGGTTTTTAATGAAAATCTACGGAAATTGGATCAAATATTTTATTTCATCTCCAATAGTTTCGTGGAGAAATATTAGATTAGGATGTGAAGACCCACCAATTACATTTATCTGTTATGTATTTAAAGTTTGATATTGACAGAAAGTGATCTGCAGTTGATGCCACATCAGATAATATATTATGTTGGTTAGATAAGGCTAGGTTTTTTTCCTTAGGCTAATTTTTTAGCTATGTTAGTTAGATTTTTTTTAGGTTAGCTTAAATTATGTTAGTTAGGTCAGGCTAATCTAAGCCGGGCTAGGCTACGGTTGAATATTTTACGTTAGGTTAAAATAGGTTGTGTTAGGTTAGGTTAGGTTAGGCAATGTATGGTTAAATTAGGAGATGTTATTTAGGTTAAGTTAGGTTAGACTATTTTACATTGGATTAGGTTAAGCTAACATATAATTACAAAAAAAAATACAGATTCTGCATATTTCTATTGAATATTGAATGTCATTAAAAACACAATCGAAAATATGTTAACAAATTTTTTTTTTATAAAACTCATTTAAAAATATGTGAGAAAAGAAGTAACAAAAGAAAATGTCTTTCATACAAACTCCCATCAGAAAATTATTATTTGTGACTAAAGATAAAAAATCCTTTACACCGAAAACATCTGTGCCGTTCAAATAGGAAAAGTCGCTATATATATATATATATATATATATGGATATATATATATAGATATTATCTATATATATATATATATATATATATATATATATATATATATATATATATATATATATATAGTATATGTTGCTATTACATATATTGGCAACATAAGTTATTATTATATATGTTGGTAAGATTATTGGTTATTGTTATTGTTATTATATAAGTTATTATGTTGCTGTTATTATTATTACATATATGGTTATTATTATTATTGATATATTATTATTATTATTATTATATATATTATTAATATATATATATTATACATATACATATTGCTATATTATATTATTACATATTATTATTATCATACATACATATTATTATTATGTTGAATATTGTTAAGAAGGCTGCTGCTATTACATACAAGGTTATACATACATACTAAATATTGGTTATTACAGCTGTTAAAGTTGGTTGGAAGAAGAGCATAGATATTATTATTATATTATTATATTATTATGTTAATATATATATAATATATACATATATTATTATATTATTATTATTATTATAATATAATAAAGAAAGTCCACAAAATCCAATACCCCCGATATTGTTAGATAATAAATATTAGAAGTATCCCACATATGAGTATTATTATTATTAGATATATTATATATATTGGTTGGCTGTTGGTTGCTAAATAATAGTTATTAAGTATTATGTATACATATACATATTATTGTTATTGGTTATACACACACTACTATATTATGGGCTATTGGCTATTAATATATGGTGCCAAGCTGGTTACTGTTAGCTACCCATAGATATGAACAAAGAGGTTATATTAGATATATTATTACATATATATATATTATTATTATATATATTATTATTATTATTATTATATTATATATATATATTACGAAACTTAACGAACAATTATAGATATTATATATATATATATATATATATATTATAAATACGTAAAACTTACAAGTTATTATTATATATATATACATATAAATAATAAATATTGAAACATGTTATTAGTTATTAGTTATTGTTATTATTATTACATACATATTACATATATTACATCATGTTGCTATTACAAACAAAGAAGAAGTTAGCAATATTATTGGTTATTATATTACATATATATATTATTATATTATTATTATATATTAAGGTTATTGCCATATAATATGCATATTAGCAGCTGAAGATAGCAGTTGAAGAGTTGTTGCTGTTATATATATTATTATTATTATATATTATTGTAGATTATTACATATATTATTATATATTTCCATATTATTATTATTATATATATATATATATTATTATTATATTATTATTATATTATATACATACATACATATTTAATACATTATTATAGTTATTATATTATTATAAAGAAAGAGCTTATTATATAAATATATAGTTATATTATTGTTATTATTTATTGATATTATTGGTTATAATACTGGCTACTATACTAAGGCTCTGGTGGCGCTGGTACTGTTGAAGAAGCAGCATATTACATGCTATTGCTGCTGGCTACATGGTTATGGTTAAGTTGATACATACATGGCTACATGCTGCTGTTGTTATATTATATTATTATTATTATTGGGCTATTACAAACATACATGTTGTTTGCGCTGAAATAGCTACTGGGCGCTGCGCTACATGGTTGTTGTTGTTGCTGGCGCTACAAGGCTGGCTGGTTGGGCGTTGTTATTATGATATATTATTATTATTATATATATATATTATTATTATATACAATCGTATACATACCGGTATAATATTACAATCGCATATATATATATATATATATATATAAATATATATATATATATATATATATATATATATAAAGCATATATATATATATATACCGGTATATACTGTATATATAGGTACATTTTATATTAAATATTATATAGAACATATATTTATATTATGATATATATAGAAACTGCATTTATATATATCTTTACATATATATATATATATTATATAAGTTATTATATATATATATTATATATATATATATATATATACACCTGTATATATACCGGTATATAAGATATATATATATTATATGCTATATTATGCTATATATATATATATATATATAGGCTATATATATATATATATATATATATATATATATATGTATATATATATATATATATATATATATATATATATATATAAGGTATTTATTTAGGAGAATTGAAGCCCATTTTATTTCTATTCTACTAAAAATATGAAAACAAAATATACGTAAAGGCAACATAAAAAGTCTTGTGAAGCTCTGAACAGCACTTTTGAAGCATAAAAACATCAAAATCGAAAAACTTTTACCATAAAAAGTAACATGTATACTCCGAAATTGAAGTTAGACTAAGTATGTGTCTGTGATTTTCACAAATTATTGGACGACCACGTTGCCATTTGTGACGTATTAAGTCTTTTCGACTAATTGGTAGTTAGAGTTTCTTATTTATGCTATAAAATTTAGGTGAAACTAAATGTAAAGATGCTGCTCTGTCTGTCTGTCTGTGTGTCTGTCTGTCTGTCTGTCTGTCTGTCTGTCTGTCTGTCTGTCTGTCTGTCTGTCTGTCTGTCTGTCTCTGTCTGTCTCTGTCTGTCTCTCTCTCTCTCTCTCTCTCTCTCTCTCTCTCTCTCTCTCTCTCTCTCTCTCTCTCTCTCTCTCTCTCTCTCTCTCTCTCTCTCTCTCTCTCTCTCTCTCTCTTCTCTCTCTCTCTCTCTCTCTCTCTCTCTCTCTCTCTCTCTCTCTCTCTCTCTCTCTCTCTCTCTATATATATATATACATATAACGGCAACCTTAAAGCAGTATATAGTGTTAATGCATAAATGATGCATATTATTGATATATTTCAGCTGTTGAATTGAAAGAATAATTAAATACATATTATGTTATTATGCTATTACATACATATTATTATTACATATATATATAAGTTATTAAGACGTATCTATTTTATTACATTAGTTTAGATTATAAATTATGACATATTATGATATACATATATTATTGTATATTACTATTATAATTACATACAATAAAAATTTATTATAGATTATTATTATTATTAATATGAAAAATATATATTTACACATATTATCATATATATAACTATATTTTAATTTTTTTTTTTTTTTTTTTTTTTTTTTTTTTTTTTTTTTTACAGTTCTCACCACTCACGGGCTAAGCCCTATTCAAGGAGGGGGTGTTACACGCCTCAGAAGCACACAACTAACGCAAATTACGCAGATGATCACAGACGCAGGCTTTGAAGTGCGGGAGATTAAATTCAGCAGGAAACACAGAAGATGGAAGAGAATTCCATTGTAGAACAGAAGTGGCTGGAAAGAAGGAAGCACCGCAGCGAACTAGCCTGAAGTTACCAATATCAACCTCTCATGTGCAGACAATAGCACCCCTTGTGCTACGAGGACGTCGTAAAGGTGGAGGTACGCGAGTGGTAGTTCCCCCGAGCAACCTGCCGCTGCGGTACCCAGGTAGAAAGAGATAAAGCACCAACATCGCGTCCGCAAAGATAGAGGGTCAAGTGAAGTGGAAAGTACGGAACAGTTTGTGTAAGTCTTTTAGCCTTTGACTCGACCCTCTATCCAAAAGCCGGTGAAACCAGAGCCTCCAGATATGAGAGTTAGTACTCATCCAGGGCGGATGAGGCCCCTGTATAGCTGAAGCAACTGGAGAAGAGGAAAAAAAGTCTCGCAGCCCAAACAGAACCCCCAGTTTCTTTGAGGCCGTCCTAGCCCATTGTGATGTGAGGTTTCCAAGACATTTTTTGTTTAAGTTTTAAGGCCAAGGGATGTTTATATTGTCAACAGGAGAGACGAGAGAAACGTCGAAAGAGATAGGAAAAGTTGGAAGGTGTTTTTTAGGAGAGGGAGATTTGTAGGAAGTTGAGTTTTAAAGAATTAAATTTCACAAGATTGCAATTACCCCACCCGGAAACTCTAACCAGATCAGCGAGAATAGAATCGGAAAGATTAAGACGAGAGGCACCCTAGAAGTAAAAGAGGGAGCAGAATTGAAATGAGTTGAATGAATGAAGGGTCGAGTCAATGGCATACGAGTGGATAGAGTTAGATGCGTGTGAGAAGATCGTTAATGAAAAGTGCGAATAAAGTAGGAGATAAGACAGAACCCCCTGAGGAACACCAATTAACAGAAAAAGAAGAAGAAGTCGCTCCGCCAACAACAGCCGATATTGAGCGATTTGAAAAAAAACTAGACATAAGTAAGCAAAGAGAAGGAGGAAACCCAAAGGAAGGGAGCTTTGAGAGCAGTGACGCATGCCATACCCGGTCAAATGCTTTGGATATGTCAAGCGACCACGCAAGTCTCCCCGTAGTTCCTAAGGGCGGAAACCATAAATCAGTAAGATAGGAAAGTATATCGCCAGTAGATTCGAACGCCGAAAGCCATACTGGTGATCAGAAAGAAGTGAATGAGATTCCAGATGATCTAAGAAATGAGACTTGAGAAGGGTTTCAAAGATCTTAGATAGAACACAAGTGGAGAGCTATAGGGCGATAGTTGGAAGGGTCAGGGCGGCCAGCTTTTTTCGGAATCGGCTGGACATGTGCGTGCTTCCAACACTGAGGGAAAGTGTTAGTATTGAGACATAGAGAATATAGTTGAACGAGGGGCGGGGATAGCACGAAGCACACTCCCTCAAACCTCTGGAGAAGGTGCCATCCGGGGCCACCCGCCTTCCTAATATTTTGTAGATTTCAGGAGCCCATGCACCTGATCGAATGTAATCACAGGCAAAGTATTAGGACTACCTGAGAGGAGAAGGAGGAGGATGAGGAATGCCAGAATCGTCCAGGGTTGAGTTAGAGGAAAATAGGGAGGCCGAAGAGATTGGCCTTTCTAGAAGGAGAGAATTAGCGCAACAGAACCATCCGAGCGAATAAGAGGAGGAAAGACAGATTTACAGAAGTTGTTAGAGATGATTTTGGCAAGAGGCCAGAAAGATTTGTCGTTAGGAGAAACAAAGGTTAGCGCACTTTCCTTTGATGAAAGCTTGCTTTGCTCGTCGAAGAGTATCCCTGCAACGATTTTTAGCAGAATGAAAATTAGCAAGAGTGATAGGAGAACGAGAATTTTTCCACTCCCGATACGCACTGTCTCTAGCCTGAATGGCCAGAGAACAAGCACGAGTTATGAACAGAGAAAGATTTAGTCGCACGAAGGAATGAACCTGCTCATCCCCATCAACGATTACAGCTCCCACCTTATCGGCAGAAGTCGAAGCATCACCAGAGACAAAACAGTCATTCCAATTATAGTTTGCGTAGAAGCAACGCAAAGCCCCCAATCGGCCCGATCAAAGTGCCAGAAAAAACGAGTAGGGCAGGATGGAGCTGTTGGAGAAAGTATTAAAATTAAGAGATATAAGGTTGTGGTCAGATTTACCGATAGGAGTGAAAGTGGTGTATTTTAAGAGAGAAGGACTAGTGGTGAAACATAGGTCAAGTGTGTTCAAGAATTGGTTATTACGATCCGGAATGTGTGTGGGTTCTTTAATTAGTTGCTCCAGATCGTTGAGAATGCTGAATGATTCGTGGCCTCCTCCCCACCTAAATGAAAGAGAGGACCCCAACCATTCAGTGTTATGTACATTGAAATCCCCAAAATAGAGGACCTAAATATTTGGATGAGAAGATATAATGAAGTCTCGGGTGAGAAGTAGTAAGATAAAGCCCAAAAAAGGCGTGAAAAATCTGTTCTATTAGGGAGAGCAGTAGCAGAAGCACAAGACATTATTGTAGTAGAAGGGAGAAAGATTTTAAGCCATAGAACATCGAAATTAGGAGATTCGAGATTCACGAGACGTGTTACAGGAGTGTTTATGTTAACATAGGCACATACTCCACCCTTTAGACGGAAATTATGAAATAAGTTATAGTTGACATATTAAACGAGTTAGAGGGATGAATTTCTAGCCATCTGGGTCTCAGACAGAGCAAAAGGTTAGGGCTAGAGGTAGAGAGGTGGTGTTCCACGGATGCAGAGTTAGAATTGCAAGCCACCGGATGTTAGTAAAGTCGATAGTAAGCCCACGCCTGTGCAAATCTTCCATCCTACATGCACACACATCTACCACAAAACAAACAACAAACAAAAACAAACAGGCGAAAAAACAAACAAAATCGTGAAATCAGGTTAAAATTGTTTACACACTAAAACCTATATTTAAAACCGTAAATGTTAAAAAACTAAAATCGAATTTATATTAAATATGTAAAATATGAAAAATCTTAAAGTTCCCCCTCAGCTTGAGCCCCCTACATTTACAAATAATGTATATATATATATACTATGTCCCCTGCTCCCAACAAAAAAAATAGCCAATATTTATTTTAGTTATTTATTTAATTATTTTTTTACATTTTCCTAACTAAAATTTTACAAAGATTCCAAAATGTATTCTTTCGCTGTATGCCTTGTAGTTTTTGATATGATTTTCTTTTACAGTTTCCGCAATAAATTTTGCCAGGATTCCAACAATGTATTCCTTTTCCCTGTATCTATTGTAGTTTTTGAGATATGAGTTGTGGCTTTAAACCAAATATCACCATAATATACTATACTGGGCTGAGCATAGCAGCAGCGGTTGTTGCAGCTGGCAGCGGCTGGCGGCAGCAGCAGCAGCAGTTGCTGCTAAGCGCTGGCATATATATATCTATATTTTTATAAAATATATCTATATATATATATATATATATATATATATATATATATATATATATATATATATATATATATATATATATATATATGGTAATAGTAGCGCAGAATGTGTATAATTTTAGATCGATATTCGAGACACATTCGCCAAAAGAAATTCGCCACTACTGTAAGTAAGCCTAATTTGATTATTTAAATAACTGCATTAATAGCATTAATTAAATATATTTAATGCACTTGAATTTTTTTTTTCGTTCGTTTAGAAACTAAAAATGTATCACAAATTTGATATCAACTTTCAAGTAATATAACTGAGACAGACTTTCTATACCAAACCACTCCACTTCAAAATACGATTACAAATGTTTAAAAAAACGTTAGAAAGCATACCAACCTTCTAAAAATATACATATTATAGTATACGATTTAAAATTTTCATTTTATAATAAAAACAAGAATAAAATAAAATATAGATGTCATCTTAATTTTTTAAATAAATTTTCGGAATTACAATGAACTTTTGTATTTATCTGCCGATGGTATTATTTTGTTTTTTTTTAATATTTTTTAAGTTGGTGTTCTTTGCATAAAAAAATGATTTCTATAATTTTCATCTGAAAGAGTTTTAAAAATATATATTTTTCAAATATATATATATATATATATATATATATATATATATATATATATATATATATATATATATATATATATATATATATATATATATATATATATATATATATATATATATAGTTATATATACATATTATTGTTAAGAAAGTATTATATTATATTATATATATTATTATTATTATATATTAATATACATATATTATATTATTATTATTATATACATACATATTATTATTATTATATATATTATTACATGTATATATACATATTATGAAGAAGAAGAAGGCTACATATTATTATTAAGGTTATTACACACTATAAGAAAGAAAGATATGTATATATATATATATATATATAGAGAGAGAGAGAGAGAGAGAGAGAGAGAGAGAGAGAGAGAGAGAGAGAAAATATTCAACGAGGGGAACTTCTCTAGGTAATTAATGGCTAGTATCCGAACGAGGGATCAAACCCTGACCCTATGCCTCGTGACCCAGTCTTGCTACCGTTTTAAATGTTATTTTGACAAATTTTTTTTATTCATTAATTAAATTTTTTTTTCCTAATTCTTACAGATCTTAAAGTCTGATTCAATAAGAAATTTATCGTTTTTTAGCAGAAAATAATGTTATATGGGTATGTATGTATGTGTGTGTGAAACAATCAGTATGACCTGTGGTTTCCTGTATTTTTGACATGGGAAAATTCCTGAAGGATAGGTACTAGAATTTTCCTGCGATATCCTGGAGGATATTTTTTAGGATTTATCCTTCAGAAAAATTCCCTTGGGAATTTATATAAATCCAGTATAGAATTATTCCAAAGGATAAATCCTACTGATTCCTCTGGGGAATTTGGCCATTCCATATGGTCCATAAATTTCCAGTACGCTTCCCACAGGACCTTTGCTGGTATATATATGGCATATATACATAAGTTAAGGCTGTTGGTGCAAGGTTGGTTAGTTGGCTATATGGCATATATATAAGGCTGTTAGTTATATAGCAGCAGCGGTTAAGGTTGCTGCTAAGGTTATTAGTTAGTGGCGTTATGCGTATATATATATATATATATATATATATATATATATATATTTAATTTTTAAAGATTTACTTTGCGCAAATATTTAATTTAAAAAATAAAAATTGAGGCCAATAAAGGTCAACCAGATTGGAACTAAATTTAAAATATATTTAAAAAAAATAAACAAGTTTTTTGTTTCGAAATTGTTTTACAAAAATAAATGAAATAAAAAATTCTAATTGAAAATAATTTGAAACTGATAAGAGATCGAAAACAAAGAAGACAATATAATTGACAGAAAGAGAAAAAGGTCAAGGCAAGACGAGACAAAATAACTCCAACAGACAGACAAGTCATCTCGACGGATTGAAAGACAAAACCAGACAAAAGAGAGGTGAGAGAGAGAGAGAGAGAGAGAGAGAGAGAGAGAGAGAGAGAGAGAGAGAGAGAGAGAGAGAGAGAGAGAGAGAGAGAGAGAGAGAGAGAGAGAGAGAGACCAACACACAAGGCAGTGACAAAGAAAAAGAAACAAAACAAGACAGACGTAGAAACAAGAGAAGACAAAAGGGAGACGGAGACAAATAGACAAGACGAGATAGAGACGGATACATAAAGACAAGATAAGATAGAGGCAAATATATACAGAGAAGACAGAGATAGAAACTACAAGACGAAGAAAAACAGACAGCACAAGACAAAACAGAGACGAACGAGGCACGCAGAGAGGCAAGAAAAGACATATAGAAACAGACAGGAAAAGACAAAAGCGGAGTCAAAAAGGCAAGTCAAAATCATAACGAAAGAGAAGCAGATGTTCTTTGAAATATAAAATACGATTAAAGAGAATTTCAAATATTTTTTCACCAATTTTAGAAGGAATGATTTTGAAGTAATACTTTTTATATTCAAAAGTATTAATCTCTTTCTTCCCTATTTTTTTTTCCTATTTTCATAATTACATCTCTAATATCTCCAATGAGCATTAAAGCGACGTTTTTATTAATACTAATTATAATAACTAGTAAAATTTGTCCGCACAGAATGTGAGGACTTTATAAAGTGCAATTCAGGATTTTTTCATGATACTAGAGTGAATTAGACATTAGGTGCGTGATTTTGATACAATGAAGATTATATGTGAATAACAAAAGCACGTAATACATTATGCTTATAATACAGAGATATGTAGCTTATGCGCAAGTTAATAGATGTGTGAACCTCGAGAGTATAAAACATATAATATACAATAGTATGGAAATAATCCCTCGGCCCTGACTATGCTCACGAGACAGTGAATATAGCGTACCTTATGATGAATTAGCAGTATTGACGAGGACAAAACACATACTTAATAGTAGTGAGTGAACAAAAAATCAATAAATATAAATATAAATGGCATTTATATGTTATAAATAAGATACAAAGGAGGAGGCTCGAGCAAATTAGATGAAAGTTAAAACGATGGGACTGGGCTTTTTTGAGACTTAAGGAGTAACACCTCACGTAAGAAGCACAAGCGCATCCTTAAGAAATACATAAGCAGGCAGAAACTAGTGAAGTATGACTGAGATGGCAAAGATGAGTATGATATTACCTCTAAAAATGAGTTTGCTAAAGTATGGCTAACTTTATAACTACTAATGCAAATGTTACCTCTTTCACTACATCACATTCTAGAGTTGAAGTTGATGAGTTATAACATCAATTTATATTTTTTAAGTATATTAAATTATAATAATATAGAATATGCGTAATATATATATAGTATATAATATAGGTACGTATGAATAATATAATCAGACTAACCTGATAAAATTATTGATAAGAAAACAACAGTTTTGAGTTAACTATACTTCCATGGTGGATCTATAACAAATTATGAATGTATGGAAGAGTATCGAGGCTTTTTTTATTTAATAAGTTAGGTATAAGAAATGTTGACAGAAAGATATCTTTAATAAAACACATGTATAATCATTTCAAAGAAACTTATCTCAATTAACTTTTAAAAAAGCAGAAAACTAGCTGATCAATTATATCTACCAAAATTTAATTTATAATTAAACTTATAGTAATATAATTTTTTTTTTATAAAATTATAAGAGTAATTTGAAATAAATTGCTAAAGGTAGTTGTCTACCCTTTTCAGAGATTAAATTATTCAGAACCTCTGATAAAGTTTGGCTGAGTCCGGAATATTTCTATCCAGTTATCGTATTTTTAAATTATATTTATAAGGAGGGAGATTCGGCCTCACTGGATCCGGAGCGGGGCTAAATTTAAGATCGGGGGCGCGAGTCAAGGAGTCGTTTAAGACTAATCTAGCACTCTTTTATTCCGCAAGGCACCTTAGTACAGTAAACATATCATACAGAGCTCTTCTTTATTTCGTAAACGATGAAGCCTGTGGGTTACATGATGAAGACTTATACTGTAAGTGGGCTTACTACGTATTACATATCGCCGGAAACTAATTAATAATTGTGTTTAGAAGGACAAGCCTTTACTAATCAGTAAGTTAAGTGTTTAGCCATATTGTGCTTCTTATTATATGCAAATGACAGAGTTCCGTCTAATAAACAACGAGTACTAGTATACTAGAGTATGTGGCACCTGTAGTGGTAATTCTGGGATCTCTCAAAAACTGATGTTACTGGATCCTATAGACTAATCGAATCCTACACACACGAGAGCACTCGTGCGTTAATAGAACACAACATTGATTCATGGTTTTGTGTTCATAAGCGTTCACATTATATGATTTTCATCTAGAAATTGTAGTAGTCATAGACATACACTCGCAGAACTCATCTATTGTAAGAGATAATCTATTAGATATTTTTTAGATGCGACACCAGTACGTCTCACAAAGACACATATTGTGGAAAATTGATATAGAGATAATGTACATATCTTAATCTATCAGAAATGTTCAACTATTGAGCACTGCACATACACAGGCATCATGATAATGAAATTGTGATGTAGTCTCTCGAAGTAATTTAAGACTATAAACCTGACGCTAAGTAACGCTTCTTTAGATAGCTAATCGCAAACTCTTGCTCACTCACATAATTTACATTTCATTGCTCATGAAATACAGTATGTATTGTTCCAAATTGAAGAGATCCATTAATTTCCTCTATGATGATTTTTTTTTTATAAATTTTCTCTCTTTGTATTTATATCTATATTTGATTTTAGAAGGTTGTAAGGCCATCACATTCTATCTACAGGGGTGAGTTTTATTTATTTCATCTCCTCTCTCTTTATTGGGAGGGTACCAGGAGATGTCAGAGACGGAGCATTGATTGTACATTAAAAGCATACAACTCCTCATAATTTTCAGCACTTTAACTTTTCGGTGTGTCACGATCACTCTCGTGGCAGTATTAGACAGCGGTTTTTACTTACACAAAGAGTTGGGCTATTGTTTCATTGATGTATGCACTGCTTGAGCTCTTCTTGATTACTTGTCCCGATAGCCTACACATGCTACAGTATAGCCTGGAGACTACCTGGGAGTTACCCGAGAGAGGATGAGCTCTTGCGGCGAGCATGTTTTCTCTAATGCAGACCCTCTTTTCTTATCATGAGTGCCCCAGTCACCAGTTTGTGGAGACATTTGAGGCCAGATAGAGCAACTGGGACACACACCAGCCACAAACAATGGGGCCCGCGGCAAGGAAGTGTCTTCCCTTTTGAGTGGATGCGCACTTTTAGTACGACTGTGTAAGATGACCTGTCAATGTAGATTCAGAACAAGGACACTATCATCTACTCTCTAGAGACTTCCGACTATATTCTTAACTGTTGTAGTTCTCCGCAAGAATACTCTTGTAAGCCCTGTGTGATAAGTAGCTATGCATCTCTCTTATAAATCAATTAAGCGGTAGGCCGAGGAGACTCGTATACCATCCGGTGAACGAGGAGATAGCCACGTGAGAGAGAACCCAAAATACCCGTGGAGTGAACTGCAATAAGGACTATGATCTCATATATACATGAGTCTATTGAGAGATTCATACTACTGAGTATTTTATCCTCAAAAATATCACTTCTGCCTTTTGTTAATCTATTCAGTAGAGGTCGATTTGTGCGTCTGGTGTAGATATGCTTTAATCCACTCCAAGCCTGTCATTTTTCCTTTTTTCTAAGCCACGCTCACTGTGATGAGATATTGTCAACTCTCTTATAAATATCACGAGATTGCAATTACTCGCGAAGTTTATGCTTGAATCCCACCCGTAGTGGTTATATGCAGTATGTGAGCTTTAGTCTACTTAAAATTTACTATATATGTGCTTGCCATAATTCGTTAGATTAAAATTATCTGCGTAGAAGTGCAAGGTACACATAATCACTGTACCTGATTGTGTGTCCCTATTCACCCTATAGAATGAGCAGATGAGCTATCACACTCAAAACAGACCAATGCAACAAACCTTGACACTATGATAGATATGAGGTGAGAGGTGACCACTGAATTCGCACCCCATCGCACTTTTGATTCTTTTAGCACTTTTTCTGCATTCTTAGGGTCACCAGGCTGTATGAGTATGATTGGTCGTTTCGCCTTTCTCAGATGTGTTTTTTGGAACCAGTTGGAGGCCTGGAGGTGCAACCGATAGATCTTCGGCTGCTCATGATGGTTTCGCTTTAGATCGAAGAATATCAATACACGGATATAAATATGTATTGGACACATCCGATACAACTTTTTTATGCCACTATTGAGCGTTTGGTGGATGTGCAATAATTGTTGAATAGTTTACCGCTCGTACCATCTTGACAGAGGCCTCTCTTCACGATCGCAGGAATTTCGTTTTTTATAGGCATTAGGTCTTTTGCAAAGTGTGAGGTTTATATTCGCATTTGAGGTTTATCACATTATCAGCGGTGTTAGCATTGTCATTAGGATGAAGAGATAGACCATCCACGTCATCTTTTCTCTCTGCTATGATACCGGAGGGTCTCTGAAAGCTCTATTTTCCGCTTTTTATTTTTAATCACATTCTAAAAGCATCCTTTGGGTACAATTTACCTTTCTGGCCTTTCATCCATGCGAATAATATACTATCACATCTCTTAGATAAGTAATCTTTTCCAAAATGCGGGTTGCGAGTGCTGGGTTGTTTAAATAGAAATTGCGATGGGTGTGCGGGTATTGACAAATGTAGGAAGTTTCTAGAGGTTTTCATCCAAAATGTTCACTTGGGCCTCCTGGTTAACATATAAATATTTAATATATAGTATATAAGCACCCATCCTGACTAGATAATCTTCCATCATTCTGCACCCTTCAATAAATTCTTTATTTACTACATAATTCCTATTATTATCAGATTTGTAGTATTATATATCTATTGTAGTATTATATTAGGTACTTATATCAATAATATATGATTTCATATATGTAAATCTAAAAATATTTATGTAATAATTTCATATTTTATTCAATCAATTTCGTAATTGCAATGAGAATAATATACTTAATTATGTTATATCTACGTTGGTAGCACATTAGGATTAGTTATTTAATTAATATAGGTTCAATTCTTATGTGGCTGGTAGCCAGGCAATGTTATTTCTGAGATCTAATGTATATAAGTGAACAAATGCTGCTTGTAATTTATTAATGAGTCTTCTTACTGCATCCATGTTAATATCGTATATGATTACCGCATAAAACCATTAAAGTGAGAGTATCCGAGGATGCCAAAGGTGTGTTATAAAATGGCTTTATGTGCAATCTTGTTAATATCTTAGGGGTTCCAATTCTACTATGTTTATTTCAGAGATTAATTTTTAATCTCTGCTTATATTCCTTTTTTTAATTTTGTTATCCCTTCATAAACCTATGTTGTTGTTATCTATTTTTCTTAACTCCTTCTAAGTACATACGAGACAATATTTATACGTGCCGTTCTATGTTTATCTATCACTCTTTTATATCAAGGTAAATTTCCTCTGGCAACACATTCTCAAGGATATATCTCTTAAGGACTTTCTATTCTTAAAATATGGCTAGCCTTTCTTGAGAATAACGTCAACACATAGGACGCTTAACTTTATTTTTGCCATCCTAGGGCAGGCATCGCCAAAATTCACGAATAGACCATTATAAATGGGGAGATCATCTCAGAAACCTTCTTTATCGCCAAGAATTACTTCTTTGGTGTAATTTAAATACGGGGTTTTTATTTCTTCTCTCGATCTTTTAGTTTATTTAAACGAAATCCAGAGTTAAGCGGAGTGTCGATGAGATATAAGGAAAGTGAGTGGGGTGGTGGTGGAAGGATTGAGTTTTGGGTTCCTTTTTCATCGTTTTTTTACATGCACTGAATTTTATATACGTTATGGTATCCACATATTGACGCATATAACCATTTTAAACTATGTAATCATCATCAAGTTGGGAATCCAAGGAGGTGTTTTTGGAGTATAGTCTGATCGCTATAAATATAATTATGGGGGAAGGAATTGAGAGTCCTCTACCTCTAAGGAATAATATTCCGCATCTGTTTATAAGGGAACTCGGTCAATTTGTTACTAAGATAATTATATTTCCAAAGTTACTTCCTTCAATACCACACTCGCGCGGAAGGATTTTGATTTTACAATAGGTAAATTGACGACATTTTCGCATGACTCTTCTCATATGAGCGAATATCGTACAGTGTTAATAGGTATAAATGGATGAATTTGGGCTTTTATATATTATATTCTGTTTGACGCCGGACTTAATTTTATACCTACATTTTTAAAACTTCTCTGATGGCCATATTCTGTGGGTGTACGCGTGACACTTAATCTTGGGGAGGCACTCATATTTTTTAATATTGTTCTCAATAATTCTATAAATCATCTATTGATCCAATAACTGCTTATTGATATACAAAGGTGTTGGGATTTCCTAGTAATTGGGTGAAGTATATACCCACTATAGATTACATTGCTATCTTATTGATTCTTAATATCCTGTTTAACACACCTGACGCCTCGGATTGAAAGTAGGAATCTTTCGGGATACTAGTAATAGTTTGTATTGATAGTGAGAAGTAAGAATTTTGTTAGCTTACTTAGAGTGCACAATAATACATAATTATTATATTAGTTAAAAACAATTACTTTTTTATGTTTCATTCGAGCTAATTGGAATGTTATCTAGTTAGTACTCTGCGCCACAAATAATTTCTTGGCAAACTGGTTCTTATATTATTAGTAGCGAGAACACGCATCTTTAAGAATTTTCCGCACACACGATGTAATTTTTCCCCAAATTTTCTAAATGAGATAGAGCGTTGGCAGCTACACGTTGATAGATGGCGCTAACTTGGGTAATACAGAGAATAAAGACTCCATAATAACGTGCTGTGTGTTTCGTATCATTGGGCTGGTTTCATATACGCTTTTATTCAAGTTGGTTAATCAAACACACGTTCTCTCCAGTTGTTCGAGTATCAACTGAGTGTTGAATTCTCTTCATAACGTACCATATATACTCACATCGATCTATGTATAACGGGAGGCGGGTAAAACAGGTATCCGAAGACTGATTGTGGTGTTGGTATATCATCTGAGATTTTTACGATATAAATAGTCCAATAACACTATTGGAAATAGTTGAACGTCCAGGACTATTTCTTGTGATCACAGATTATTCCGATGATGGTGTATATGGTTCGGAAGGCACACCTGTTTTGATGATAACTATTAGAAACTTATTATGATTAAATTTGTAACTATTCACTCATCAATTGCAAAGTGTCATATATGTAGTTGTGAGATCTAGCAAAAACATATTACCTTATTTTTGTTAGGATCAATTAGTGTGGTTTCTATATGGCTTGGCGATATATTCTTTAATAATCTTGTGATCTGAGACCTATTTTCTGACGTGGATCTAGTTTTAATAACAATCTTTAAAGTCAAGAAATACGTTCCATGGAGAATCTCTTAATACAGATATGCGTGAGATCTCAATATTTACAAATCTCGATTGTTAAGAGGTAGGTTGGGATTTGACACTTTAATTGGAGAGATCTCAGTATTCGTAAGGTTCTCGTAATTGAGATACACAACATTCTCTTCTTCAACGAGTCTCCTTCATTTATAATGTCATTTGCACTTTTTGTTTTCTTTGTGTAGCGGTATAATAAGTATTCATGCATTAAAGTATCGTTACCTGGATATGATCATAAATAAGTCTTACCTTTAGGTGTTTGGCCCTATATGATATACACATATCATTGGTATACTTTAAGTGAATGGCATGAATGTTTATGATTGTAAATAGACTCTGTTAAAATAAACATCTGGTTTTTTAGAATTGATTGATTGACTTTCTCATCTCAGTTAGTATAAGCTGTAGTTGCTCCTTTGAGATACTCTTTTCTTAGTAGTTTTGATATTCTGGGAAGAATGTTCTGGAAATGTAACCGGTAGTTACAGAGCATGTTGCAAAGCCTTGTATTGACATTTTAAAGGCCCGCGGGAATTTGCTCGAGTAATGACATCTACTATCTGGTATGCGGTCATCGTCTATAGTATATAGATTACTTGTGCACAATGATGGCATAGCTTAAGTCTGGTTATGTTATCTCCTTATTTTATACAGAACAACGTAGAAGTGGTGAAACTATATTTTTCTTGTGAGAGTATCAATTGACCAGGTTAGTTTAACAATTCTCTGGTTGTATAAGTTCTTTGTGTGGTTAAATTACGCTGCTTAATCTTGAGATTTGAATAAGTGTATTCTGAGCATGTATCACAATAAATAGTCTAGAGAGATAACTAAATGTCTGGTTAGACTCCAGCCACGCGCTTTCCAGCAAGGGTGGTCTGTCAGCACATAACAACCATCTTTTAGAATATTTAATATGTAGAGCAATAACATTAATTCTAACGAACTGCGAGCATTTCAAGGAAGAGCATTACATTATTAAGTTCTGAATTATTTATATCTTGGTAGTACCCTTTACTATAGTTTTATTGTGATATCCACGTTTATGCTACTACCTCCAATTTAAGGCTGATTCAATTAATGAGATTACTCTAAGTTATCTTGCTGTATTGTGGATAGTTGGTTTCAATTTTGGTCGGATGCTGACTCTTTAAACGAGTGATTGTGCTTCCGTTCTGATATGAGAAAAGAGTGTTGCCAAACTAATCTGGTAGTGTGTTAATAAATCATTTGCCATGATAGTGTAATGATGTGGTAGATCTCACACGGGTCAGAGCATTGTCCTCGCTCCTGAGCTAAGATTCTTTTCATCCGTTTTTCCGGTGTATATATATGAGTTTAGGCACACTCCATGGGCAATCTTATTATATGCAAGAGTATTTTTCTAAGTTTGCAGATGATCTAATGTGGCCACCTATTTAGGAATCGTGATAGCGATGCAATAATGGATTCAAATGATCTTGATAACTTCTGGGTGGCATGATATACCGTGGCAAATGTAATCTCTTATAGAGTCTGGTTCGCAAGATAGTTGGCTTTAAGGAGTTCTTGCCACGTTGTTCTAATTCGATTCTACTCATCATAAATAAAAAAGTTTTTATACTTACGACACCATCAATTTCGTGTCTAAGCATGCGGCTTGAGTTTGACGAAATGGTATCTTAAGCATGAGATAGATGTTTTGTCATTATCTTTTCATTCCTCATTTCCTCTTTATTATTACTTTCCTAAGAATAGTGTTTAGCTTTATCAAGTATCGCATATTCTGGAGTTAAGCTACGTAATATATACTATTAGAGTCTGATTAGATATATGGTGCCTTGTCTAGATTTGCTCCATAATTTAGATAACATTGCGTGCACTATGTTGTTTATAAAGAGCAGTATATATGTCCAGTATTCTAGTAACTCTAACGTATTATCAACACTTGTGTTTCATTGTCAATGTCATAATGGTCCTTTATGTTAGTGGGCTCTCATTTTTATATTTCTGTTCATAGAGTATGTGCACTAAGTTTGCGGCGTCCTCCGTCTATTTTAAGTGTTTGTTCGTATGTGTATATTACTTTTTACTCTTTTCATCAGAGCTAGCGCAAAGCGCACATCGTTATGGACGCTTCGTGTTGCACTTTTTCTGGTTCTATTAGTATATAGTGGTACGTAATTACGTTAAAGAGCTCATGGATATCACAGTTCTGTGATCTTAGCTGAGTTTAAGTATTATGGGTCGTTTTTTCATATATTTATAACGTTGTTTTTTTCTGTTGGCGTACTCTATATATATTTTTATAGTTTCACTTATCCACACACTCTCACTTTCTTTCTTGTATGACGATTAAATATTGTAATAGATATTTATTACTTTTTTCTTGATAACTACACTTTTTTTCTTATATATATTAGTTAGGGTACATCAGAATAAGAATTATATAAAAAACAAAACATTACTTTCATTAAGAAGAATAAATTTTAAGTCAATGCCAATATATAGAATTGTCCACATTAGCTTTTGCGGTGTCATTAACATTACAATTAGTCATTTTTTGCATTCAGGTCTCAATAGGGTAATCTGTATATTTTAAACCATTATAGATAATCAGTTGCTTCGACCCGAGAGACTCATTTGGGGTTTTGTTTGGCAATTTTGCAACGTTTGTTAGTTACTCACGCACGTTCTTGGACATCAATTTTATTCTGTTTGAGGAATTAGCGTTTAGGGATTTTCTGTACTGGGAGATTGTAGTGATATTGAGGTTATTAATTCCACATACTAACGTACAGATTTCGGGATATTGATGTCCACAATTATTGAGAAAAAGCTCAATTTTGGGCCTTGCGGTGGGTTTTCTCATTCATGAACTTTAAAATTTAGCTAAAACTAGAGCTGCAAAGCCCGCAAATTTTAAGTACTTAGGGGTTGTTTCCATTGTGCAATGTGGTAACTTGCTTTTGTTTCCAAAAAATATCTCAAATATATTATTATTGAACTAAAGGCCCAAAGTTGGTTGGATTTTGTATTAAACGAACAAGAATTGACAAGCTCCAGCTGTGCTTGTTGGGATTTGATGAGCATGTTTGGGTAGTGCGGTTGACTTGTCACATGTCTCATCTGATGATATTTAAGTTCATGTTATATGTGGGTTTTATGTTCACTGTGTCTTTATATTCTTCTATTCGCTCTATCTGATGTTTATTGTAATGCTAATAACTGTCGCGCTAACGCTGTCAATCGCGAGAAGCTGGAAAAATCGAATCCACTTATTACTCTGGCCTCGTCACTATCTGTGTCCTGCGTTAATTAATATCTCTATTCACCCATCTTAATATCTTATCTTTTTTCATCTTTTTTAACATATCATTTGTTTCGCCTGTCTTTATTACACTCGTTCCTTTCCTCTGGATATATTTATCATGTCTAGCGTAAGTTATGAGATTCTATCTTTACAAAATAAATTTTCTTATTTCCTGTCTCCTCCTATTGTACCTACGACCATCAAATACCTCCTAATTTGCAGCCCCTCTTACATATAGTGAAGAGGCCTTAGTAATTCTTATGAATTTTTGTCTCACTGTAGTGTATGGTAATTATCTGGGTTGGGAGGATACCAAAAGAGTTTCGCATCTATAAGGATCTTTTTCATTATTTAAAGCGGAGCTAGGGGAGGTACGTAGTGAATAATTGAAATGGGCAATTTCTTCGGGCATCCTGCTATGTGATGGTGGTAGACCCTCCTTACTGGAACTCGGTGTATCCTACAAGCATTATGAATTTGGGGATCCCATGTTCGATGGAGCAAACACGTATATATAGTATATTTATTGAGTCTGTTACGATACGTTCAAAGAGCTATCTTTACGCTTCCCCCTCACCGATTCTCTTTTCCCGTAATATGCAGTAGGGGAACCGGGATTCCAGAGGCTTCCGATTCTCCATGGACAGTGTATTTAGTTTATCTTTTTTAGTTTCTTCTGCATGGGTTATTATAATACATCCTAGTTATTTTAGCTAAGTTTTGTTGCGTCATATTATTATCCAAGCTGAATAATGTAATAGCCTCCATACCGTCTACTAACCCGAAAAACCGTTTAGGGGTGATGGGTTGGGAATGTTTGAGTACTCGTTGCATCCGGGTAGTGGTCGCTGGTATCTGGCTGTCTCCTAATTCTGGGCTGGAGAATCTGCGTGGCCCCGTACCATGAACGGGATTGTAGTAAGTCAGCATTATCTGGTCGCGTTGGGGGAGGTATGTTAATATTGGTCTGTTGAATTGGCACGACAGGGTGTGGTTCTGGTTTTGTTAGGAGATTTTTTCCTAGGTTGCCCATGTAAAAAGTGTATCGTATTACACATAACAAAAGCTGGCACTCAGCGACGGAGGTTATAAATTGAGGAATAAACATTTTTCTCATATTTAGCGAGATGCAAACAAAGCATACATGACGTGAAAAGAATTTTAAGATGGATGCAGGCTTAAAAATAACCAGAATTATCATGGAATAATATAATCATGGCAATTAGCGTTTAACAGGATATTGAAACAAATTTATAGTTAGCTAAACATGCTCCTAATTACCGACAAATGTTTAAGGTTTAATTTTTGTAAATCCCTTAAAGTTTTAGATTTTACAGAGGTTAGAGAAGTATAACATGAAACTAGGCAATGTGGACACATTTGACTGGATCAAATTTTATAATTGAAAGTCATTTATTCCGTGAATTAACGCAAAATTGTCTTCTTTTTAGGAACTATTTCGAAATATTGACAATGAATTGCATTCGATAATTGAGGCAATAATAAGGTGTTTATTACATTTTAAACGCGTCTCTATTTATGTTACTGTCCTAGCCATCCTTTAAAATGATTATTCTTTCTCTTTTTGTTATTATGTTCGTACTTGATCAATCGGCAACGTGTAATGCAAACAAGACGTTTGAGCGTTTGCTTCTTGAACTATATTATTCACAATTCTATAGGAAGACCCTAATGAAAATATCTCTTTTTTCTAATCACAAGGCAGCATCGCTTCCAAGGAAGAAAGAGTATGTTACTGCATAAAAAGCACATAATCGAATTAGTGGAATAGGAAAAAATGGCTTACCATCCTATAACAAACGAGGGAAAAAATACATATAAAACTTCATTTAGTGAATAAATTGCACATAAATATTATATATAATAACATCTGCAAGAATGCGTATTAAATCTAAAAAAAGGATTACTTATTTAAAAAATTTTTTCTTTTAATGTATTAAAATTTTAACTCATTCATAAATAACTGAAATTCAAAAATTTAATGATGTTTTCATCACGCCAGTGGAACTCGGTAAATTACTACTTAATTTAGTAATTTAAGACCACGTTGGGGACATTTACAATCCAGCTCGGCAGTGAAATAGGGGTAATTGGTACACCAGCTTGTATTACACGGAAGTGGTGTTTGTTGGTCAAGCTGAAAGTGGGGAGGCTGGTCGCTCGTGAACTTTGTGGCGTGACATAGAAGTGGTATAGTTTGTGGTACCCCCCTTTAAAATATTTCTGAAGGATAATTGTAGCTATTAAGAGGTTGATGTTAGAAAAAAGTTATAGTTATCATTCTTTATTAATTAATCTTTATAGAGGGGAGATTTGGCAGGGAAATTAACATTACTATCTCTAATAAAAAATTTATGGAAATTATAACAAATTAGCTCATTATTGTTAATAGGTATCAGTTTATTAGTATCATTTTATTGCATATGGATAATTATTCTTGTTATTCATTTAGTACCCAATTATACTCCTAGCTACATGAAGTATCCCCAGGCTGGTTAGTAAAAACAATATACTTATATACATAATACTAATAGATCAATATAGGAATTGGTAGGGGTACTAACTGGGATTAATAATGAGTTTGTGTTAAAAGGAATACCTAGTTAAATATCGTTGGTATTAAGAATATAATAATGTAAAATACTTAGTCTTAATAAAGAAGTAAATAATATAAAAAATAAATTGTTCGGAAATTGTGTTTTAAAATATATAGTTAAAACTATATCTATATCTTATTATTTATTTATCTTATATATCTATATAAAATAATAATGAAAATTTAATGAGGGGATAGCGAAAGTATTTCTTTTTTTATGAGATTATAATGTCTATAGTCTTCTCAGATGAAATCAATAAACAAGGCGTGATGAGGGTTACTACCATTATTTATATTATGAAGAATCCAATGTGTCATGACTCATTTAAACATAGAAGAAATGTAAATAATAGGTGAGATTATTACCCATGATAATAAATATCAAGTAAATAGATATTATAAATTAATACCTGTGAAAGTTATTATTCACTGTTGATAAATGAGATAAGATTATGGGTTAGTGTATTTTGTAGTAAATGTAGTAAATTATAGGCTAATAATAATATTAGGATCTAGCATCACTCGTAATATTTTTTTTTTTATTAATAATTATATATTCAATAATTCTAAACTATAATTACATTATATTTTGACTTTGAATCTATTTAATTATTAAACACTATAAATTTATTAAATGGTGTTTGCAATATTTCTTTGTTATAAGAAGATCCCCACTTCTTATTCTGTTTAAAACTTAAGTGAGATCTACCAATTTTGTGTGCGTTTGATAACGGAAGTTTTTTGTGAGATTTATTTTTCAATTTTTGACACGATTATATTGTTCTTCAACCCCGGCTTTTTGATTTTTCGTTTCTCAAAAATAAACATGCCTCGCAGTTCAGAATCAAAAATTAAAGTTATATTTAAAATATATACATGATTCATTGATATTTTCCTTATTTTCCAACTTGCAAGAATCTTCTATGCTATAAAATATCCAAATATATGAACACACCTGAAGATTTAGTGTAACAAGTAATTACGGTTTTCTGTCTAGAAGTCTACTAGCTTTTTTGCGAGGGCAGTTTTCATTTCTGAGGACAATTTTGAATACGTTCCCTCATCTATCACCATAGACAAATGCAAGAATGCACTTTTCGGTACGTAGATATTGTGGTTTTTACTTAACATTTGTGTGAGTTCTTCACACCTCCATATTTCCATTGGACACAATTTTAGCAAATAGGCGATTTGTGTTTAATTAGTTTGTTAGATATTTCTTTTTTATTTTCACCGGCGCCGGTCTGACTACTGTTCACCTAAAATGATAAAATTTGGCATTATTGCGTTCGTTAACTTGTACACCATTCTTTGGATAGCTTAGGGATGGCCTTTTTTAAACAAAGGTTATGGTTTTGTTTTGAGGGGCTGAACCTTCTCATTGCCTTTTCTACTGGTTTTAATAGTGCTTTTTCTATTTTAGCATATTTTTCTACAGAACGCATATCGCTTGTTTTTTCCTCCGTTAAGCCATATCAACTTTTACGTCGCTTTTAACAGTATCAATATTATGACCCTGTACTTAACTTTTGTGCCAGTGCACATTCCACCTCTTCCCGCCCCCCAGAAACATTCATCTATCGCACGCAAATTTGAAGCAATTGATATGAACTTCAGGTAGAGTACATCTAGACCTCACCTATCTTAACGTTTACATTCTATAATATTTAATCATAATATATCTATTTATATTTATTATTATATATATTCATACTATAATTTTTACTTTTATTGGTATACGATCTACATTTATCATATAATCATTAATTAATATAATATATTATTAATTATGATTATATGATATATTATTATATATATAAATATAATATATCCACCAGTAAAATTATATCCAGTCCTTCCAGTTTTTACATATTTAATGGCCTCAAGAAGTCTTTGCAATTGTCCAATCAACTTCTAATTTTTAACCGGTTACTCCAAAAGAGATTGGTTAATAAAAAAATAATATGATATAAATATAATATATATATTATTAATAAATATATAATATTATATATATATAAATATATAAAATAATATATATATAATTATATAATATATTGTATATATAAGTTATAATAATATATATTTATTATTATTAATATATATTATATAATTATATATAGTTCAAGCTTGGAGTTCAAATGGGTACATTGGGTAATACAAGTCAAGTACTTACTAATATTATCATAATACACATAGCAGCAGTACATGTATAAGTACAAGGGGATTAATAAGTGAACATGGTACTTTATGAAAACTTATTGGGCATATAATATCTAAATATATATATTATATATAATTAATTATATATAGATCAATATAATATTTAAATAATTTATATATATAGTATTATATTATTATATATAATATATATATTAATATACTATATTATAACATATTTATATATTTTATATATATTATAATTTATAATATATATATATATATTATAGTATATATATATTATATATTATTAAATATATTATAATACTATATATATATATTACTATAATAGTATATAAATATTATATAGTAGTAGTTTCCAGGTGAGAGGGGAAGCGCCCATTTGAACGAAAACGTGAGTACAATGTTAAAAAGTTCATTTTATTCTTATTCGATTTACATCGTGTCTTCCTTTTATAGGGGTATGACAATTAAACAGAAATTTCATTCATTAAACGTTTGAAAAAGTTTAATGTTCTTAGTATTTATTTTTATTATGCCGAATAACATAAATTTTCCAGAACTTTAAAAATTGGGAAACTGGCCCTATTGCTAATCGAGGCTGAGCTCAAATTTCCTCCCCCCCTAAAAATGGGCATAAATTCTTAATTTCACCGATTTTTACCAAATAACACCAAACTGTAGCTTTTTCTGAACACTTAACGTCGTTTTTGAGTGTTTTTTCTGTGTCTGTATATCATTGTTTTGGTATTATCGATTTGAAAGTCTATGTTTTGACATTTGTCGAACTCTTCCTAAGATATTTTGGAAATAATTCAAACTTGAAAATATACAAAGATTGGAATTATTATCAAAAGTGTTTGGAGGAAGATTCTGAATTTTGACACCTATTCTAAGCATTGGCGATTTTCACAAACCTACTATTGTTGGGTTTTCAAATATGAAAAATTAGAATATTTTTTTTCTGTTGCGATTGCATTAGAAATTTTTGTTGAAATAATCATGTCGCTGATGCCATATTTTATTAAAATAATATTCTTTGCATATGCAGTAGTTTTGGTACTTATAAGAACAATATTAAAAATAAAAAAAAAAATAAAAAATAGTAGAATTTAAATTTTGTTTTCTTTTCGAAGTATATATATATAATATATTATAATATAATTATAAATATATATAATATAATAAATAATATATATTATATTATATATATATATAATAACTAATATATATTATAATAGATATATATAATCACTTCCATCACAATCACCGCACCTTTTTCCCCAAACTGGGGTAGGTGCGTACTGCATCCAGGCAAACACAAAGTAAGTAGAAAGATATACCAGTAATGTACGAAAGAAAGCCCTGCCTTACTGCTCCCTTTATAATCTTTAAGCAATGATGATCTGCGTGGCATCAGATAGGTCATCCTAGAGCTTCAAGGGATACAGGTGGACCCGTCACTATAATCTCGATGTGGGGTCATCACTTGGCCCAGGGAGCTACAACCATACCCCTTCATCAAAACGACGCATTCACTCTCTAGTTTATGCACATTTTTCTCGCGCTGCCTAAATACAATTTCTCCCCAGGCTTACTTTACTACTCAATCACGTGTTCTTTGACCTCCTCAAGTCGATTCCAGTCAACCCCTATACATCGTAACCTATACCGACTATCATCCATCTGACTAAACCATCTCAACGTACTTAATTCTCTCACTCACGCTATTCCTCACACCACACAACCTCTAACACATTCATTCCTCAATTTATCAATTCTCACACATAACATTCCCTAAGATTGTCCAATGAACACACATTGTACTTTAGATTCCATATCTTATTTCTCAGATCATGACTCCGCTACTTATACCATTAACATCAGGTTAACAACATACTCTTGTAAGACCTAGCGACTCAGGCGAGTTCCCTTTACGAAATCCAAGCAGGATTTAATTGCATTACAGCACTTCTGCATCACAATTTCCTACTACTATCTCATGCATCATCTAATTCCTTTTCATCCAACATATATCCTAAATATTTTAACTCATAAACTTAAATTCCAGCTGCCTCAGATATCTACATTACTATCAACACCGAGATTTTCTTACACTCACAACGTACCTTACCTCTTTTATCATATTTTACTTTCAAAACCCCTCCTTTTAATTACGCACTCTACCAAATCCCTCTACCAATCTCTCAAACTCTCTTCAATTCGTTACCAAAAGCCAAATCTATCCTCATATAATATAGAACCTCACTCGCTTCATCTCCCGTTTTTAACACCTATCCACTGCACCCATCTATTATCCACCTCTAATCTTCATAACTCAATCCATATACAATTGAAATAACCAATGGTAAACATTAAGCACACTCTCTATGCCTTACTCCGGCTATTAAATACTAAATCAATACTTCGACTCTATTATTTCTTGCCACTCGCTTCAACTCAATCATCAAGTTTGATTCCACAAAAGCTTGCAACCTGACACCATATATCATATACAACTCCATAGGAGCTTTCCTTCTATTAATCCATATGAGCTTTTGTACTTTAATATACCTAAATAAATATTCTTCTTCCCCTCTCATTTTTCGAATCGAATTTTGTTTCAATGTAAGATTTGATGTCCACAGTACAATCCTTACCACTCTAACGCATATCCTTGTTCTTCACCGAATCCAAGCCTTAGTCACGTCGATCGCACTCTTTCGCAAAAGTACTAGCATTTATATTGGTAATTCCGTCCAACACTCCATAAACTAATTCCGCTATAATACCCTAAAGTTACCTTGATCCCCTTACCCTTATGATAAGTCAATTTATTCCTCTCCTCCAATAACCTGAACTATCGCCCTCTATAAACCGCTTTTGTTACACAGTCCAAATTCCTCAATCAATTACCATCTTGCCTATACATATAGTATTATATAAAAATATAATATAAGTATTATATATATATATATAAGTCATTAATATATATATATATATATATAATATCATAACTTATATATATATATATATAATAAATATAATATATATATATATATATATTATATTAATATATATATTATTATTAATTTATATATAGTATATTATATATATATTATATATATATTATATAATATTATATATATAATATATATATATTTAATATTAATATATAATATATATATATATAATATATATATATATATAATATAATATATATATATTATATATTATTATATTATATATTATATAAAAGATATAGCTATTATCGTAAAGGAAATTTGTTAGAATACATATCAGAAATTTAGTTTTACAACGATTTAGGAAATGAAATATATATAAAAGTATTGGCAGTTAAGAGAATACAAAGTAACTAGCAAGTATGTGGCAATCCTCAAGTACATGGGTTTTAGAAACTGCAAGTACAAGTACAAGTAACAAGTACTCCAAAAAATGTATTTAAGTACAAGTACAGGTACAAGTACTGTCTGAACAAGCACTGATTAATATATATATATAACTAAATTAATATTATATATATAATATATATATTATATTATATATATAATAATTATATATTATTATATATATATAATATATAATTATAAATAAATATATTATATATATTATATATATATATTATAAAAATTAGAGAAGTAATATAAAAATATTATGAGATTACACCAAGATGGGCTCGAGTGACTTCTTTCCACATGATCTCTTTTTTTTTTTTTTTTTTTTTTAGTTGTTCACTTTGACTTCTGACACCAAGCTTAACTGTTGTGTTCATTCTATTTTGTATCCTTCTGGTAATATCTGGAAGACTTTCACTTTCTGTTTACAATAACCTTTGACTTAAATGCTCTTAAAAGTCGTGCATTGGGCAAAATGGTCTATAATTTTTTAATATGTTCTCGTTTATCTTCTTTCAATTGGGTAGTGAGCAGGTATTTGACCCTTTTCCGCCAGAAATTAAATAATCAATTGTGTCCTGTGATATTATTTGTGAAAGTAAAATATATAATTGATATAAAAGCTAATACATCTTTTTTGTCAAAACCAAAATCTAAAATTTATTTATTTCTTTTTACACTTTGAAATTGGAACGATAATAAAAAAGGCGATTTTTAAGCAAATCTTATCGAGCATCTCATCCAAGGACGAACTTTCTTCACTGCATATTTCAAGCGTGAAAATAGCAAAATTTATTGTCTCTACTCTTCAATGTTTCTTGACTTATGATCATTACTTAAAATTTAGTTCAGGAAAGTTTCTTTCCTTTGCGTTTTGCCTTTAATAAATTTTTGATAAGAAAAATAGCCTCATCTAACCAAGTTTTAAGTTTTGGTTTTGGCTAAAAGGAAAAATTCTGAAACTACAGACATAGAATTTCAAAGTCTGTTTATAAAGAAAAAAGAATTTGCATAAATTTCGATTGATCTTAAGAGTGAAGATACGATCACGTTTTGCATTTCTAATCTCAGATTCAAATTAATTTTATTGACATTAAAAAAACAATGATTATTGATAATAAAAATTTAAATATTTAAAGTATTAATAGCAACTATTTGTTTCAAATAAATTTATGTAGAAGAATAGAAACATAAATCATAATTATCATTAAATAATGTTAAAAAAAATTCTCAGTTTATAAGTAAGTTACTGCATTTTTCAAATACTAACGTTCTACACAAAAATATTAATATAATAAATAAGTAAATATCAAACAAATGAATTGAGCACAATAAAAACTGAAAGATTAAACCACAGACAAATGTATTATACAATATTCTATCGTATTAGTCTAAGTGATTACATATAAGATATTTTATATCAACGGTTCAACCGGTTTGCAGGCAGCTCGACATTTTCAAACGTTCCAGTCCATAACTGAATAAATTTCCTTTGTCAAGTAAATCCCTAATAACTTTAAAGAATTGATATTATAAGAATATTAGTAATATATATATATATATATTATAATATATAAATATATATATATATATATATATATTTATATATATAATTATATATATAGGATATGAGATAACCATGCCACTCAATATTACTCTTTGCGTATGTGAGAAGTGGATTGTTCGTATTGTTTATTTTAACATGAATATTTAATTGGAATAGTCAATTTGGTTCTTGGCCAGTCGGCGCAAATAAACATAAAATAATAAATGTAAATATACACATAATATATTGAATACTATTGAATATTATTAGAACAAAACTCGCAGATCAACTCTCTTCCCACCGAGGTTCCTTAACAGAATCCTGACTGATGCCGGTCCCAAGGTGACGGGCCAGTCGTCGAGTCACATTCAAATTCCATACCGGCTCTATCATTCGTCAACTTGATTATCTTTTAACCAGAGTTTGAAAGCCTTAACAGAAACTTGGCATACTTTAACGGCTTCCAAAAAGGGCCACATGAGAGTGATGGAGTCAGCCCCTCTTACCAAAGTGCACACCGCGTATGGCACATCATCCATTATACCACTCCAATAAATACACAAAATGCTTGAAATTTCAGAGCACTAATTATATAATAATTATTTATATTTATAATATATATATATATACTAAGTCTATATATATAATATATATTTATATATAAATATATAAATAAAATAATATAATATATATATATAATATATATATATATATATATATATAATATATAAATATTATATATATAATATAATTAATAAATTATATATATATTTATATAATATATTATATATAATAATTAATAATATAACTTATTTATAAATATATATATTTTATTAAATATAAATATATATATATAAATATATAATATTAAATATAAATAATATATATATATTATATATAATATATTAATTATATATAAATATAAAAAAATATATAGTATTAATATATAAATATATATATAATATTATAATATATAATAATTATATAAATATATAAATATATTCTTATATAAATATATTATATAATATAAATATAAGTTTATCTTCTTCTCCGGACTTCATCTGTCCTAGATATGCCAAGCTCGGATCTGTAGCTCATGAAACAAGAAAAGTGGTATAGCTGCATCAGAAAAGAAGATTGACTTCCCAACAACTCCCTCCAACCCTACCATCCACTCATAACCATAAGTGAGAGACCATTTGCAAATTTCAAAATATCTACCAAGAAGGGGCTTTTCCAATCGCGACTTTACCCTCACTGTGAATAAATTATATAATACATTAAATACTATATATTATAATATATATCATATATATATCTATAATATATATTATTATTATATATAATTATTATATATACTATATATATACAATATCAGCTATTCCTATTTTTTTCGCTGAAGAAACGACTTATTCATGGATAACTTTTACGATCTTATTGTACAATTTCTGAATTCTGTCAACGAATATTTTGGACAATATTATCTATTATTATTATTATTATATATTATTTATTATATTATTATTTTATTATTATTATATTATTATTATTATTATATTATTTAATTATTAATTGCATTGGTAAAATTGATAACAAGAGTTCGTATTTCAACATATTACCATCCTTTATAGATTATGAAGTTCAAAAGATCTTCTCCGTCTAAGTGAATTCTAATTGAGAATGTTCTAATAGAACGTAAACAGGTCTAAAAGAGTTCAATAAAGCGGAATCGACTCATTCAACCATTTGTATAACTTAAGATAAAAATATATGTCAAAAATTTGGGGCAAAAACTTTCATGAAGGATTGTTATATTATCTACTTTTATATGGAAAATAGTTTTTGTTTCATTCCTTTCTGATATAATATATATATATTATATATATATATATATATAATATATATATAGTTATTATATTAATAATATATTAATATAGTATGGGGGTATACGGTATACTTATTTGTATATATCAATTTATATATAATTTTTGAAGTAATATACAGAGATATATCTACGGTGAAAAATGTTATTTATATAATATATATATATATATTATATATATATTATTTTATTATAATGTATTATATATTAGTTTAGGAGAAGGGAGGGGATTTTTAAACGATGCATGTCGTGTTTTTGTAATTGTTATACATGGTGATGAGGGTCGAAGAGTCTGGTGTAAATTAGGATTCCTATCATCCAAGATGGTCTACCGAGATGGTAATTTCATTCCTGTTGTGTAGGTGCTGGATAGGGGGTGGTTTTTAGGCCATTTTGCTAGTACGCAGGGCGGTGTTGCTGGCATTCTTTTTGTAATTTTTTGTCAGTGGGGGAGGTTAGTAGATACCAGACTGTTGATCCTTGTTGATTGTAGTTCCTGGAATGTTTTAAATGTTGCTTGACAGATAAGTTTTTGAAACTGTGTTGGGATAAGGTTTGGAAGACATTTAATTTCTTGCTTCTGTACTTTAAGTGTTGAGTGGGTTAAAGTTAAAGTGGGGTGCGAGGTATAATTCCGAGTATTTTGGGTTGTTTTGGTTGGAGAATGAGGTTGTTTGGTACTTGGGGGATGGATGATTGTGTCTTTGTGCAGGTGGAAATCAAAGGGACAGATAGATTTCTCGGCAAAGGCCCGCATTCATTGGATTGATAACAGTTTCTAATGTGATTTAATAGTCGTGAGTGAGGGTTTGTGGCAGTCTTGGTACTGAGGGCCTGAGAATATGGTTATATTACGTTTCCTAGCAGATAGGATTAAGTTTGCATTGCGAAGGGGAGGTTAGGATAGCGGCTGTAAAAGGTTGAACAGAAATGGGGATAAGATGGCATCCTGAGGAATTCCATTTCTTAATGTTTAACGTTTTTGAGTTTTGGTGCTGGCTGAATACTTGAAGCTGTGCGTCAGATTATAAAATTGATAACCATTTTTTGTGTAATGGTGTTTATGTGAGGGTGAATGTAATTATTGTATTTGAGAATGTGTTTGGGTATTGTGTCAAAGACTTACGTAATGGTTTATATGGCCAGTAGTTGTTCTGTGGAGGGTGTTATTGTTTGTCCATATTACAATGTTTGCGTGGTAATTAGGTTTGTGAGGAGTGAGATTTTAAAAGTTGAATGATTGGGGAGTGGAATGTTTTCAATTTCAGCAAGAATGATTCTCATTAGTTCACAAAGAGTGAAGAAAGAGATATGCTAGGTATGAAGACGGGGAGGTGAGATCTTTTCTAGGTATTTAATTTAGTATGATGATTGTTTTTTTCCAGTGTGAGAAGATGTAGTAGAGAGACCAGGATTTATTGAAGATATCTTTGATGAATGATATAATAGTTGGTCCAAAGTGTTTTATTTGTTGATTAAAGATATAAAATTAGTATGAGGAATTTTTTAGGTTTTAAATAGTTTATTTTTTCTTGTGTAGAGAATGGGGGTTAAGGTTGGCTCTGTTGTGTTTTTTGAAGTTTGTATTAATTCATTCTATATTTCTGTCAAGTATTTGGATAATTGGAATAGTTGGCGAGGATGTTGCAGTGATGTTTAGGGGAGGGGGCAGGGAGTGTTGTTCCTCTTGATAAAATGAGAGATAAACGTGTTTGCGAGTTGTGGTGGCGTTATTATTTGCCCGGTTCTTTCTTCATGTCGCCATGGTTTTCTTAAGTTCTTAAAATTTTTCTGTTTTATGAGTGAGAAGAGATTGGAGAATTGGTAATTTTAAGGATTCGATCAAGGAATTATTGTTTGTTGTCTGAAAGTTATTACTTTGTTAATTAATATTCAGATTTTTCAACTTTAGGGTTGTAGATGTTTTCCTGTCGACCTTTTGGTTGGGTATAGGTCCTGATATTTTAAAGCGTGCTCTCTGAATGGCTTTATGTAGAGATTTGAGAGTTGTTTGTTTGACTGGTGCGGTAGATTGAATTCGATATGTTAGGTGAAATTCTGTCAGTTTTCTTTTTTGTAATTTGTGAAAGTTGAAGTTATTTTGGGTTTAGCTATTTTTGTTGTTTGATAAGTGATTATTATTGTGCGTGGCTGAGGAAATTATCTCTAACGTGCTTCGATGGGGTTGGTGAAGTAGAGATGGAGAGGGAAGTTAAGTCAGGGGAATGTCTTGGTTTGGTTTATTTGGGGAGGGATTCGAGCAGGAAGGTTTTTGTAGCGTAATATGTTTCATGAATCAAGTTTGTTGAGAATGTGGATTCCTCGGTTGTCAGAAGGAAAATCTCTGTACAAGCAGTATGGTGGGCATTGAGGTCGTCTCCTATTATTAGGTTGTTTATTGTATTGATAGGGTTTAAATTGGGTTTGTGGTTGTTTGGGAAGTATTGAGAAGTAGGATGGGGAATGTATATGTTTATTATGTTGTTAGAGATGTTATTGAAGAGGATAGTAAATAATTGGATATTAAAGATTAGATCATTTAGTAGGTTGATAGTTTCAGTTGTGGTGTTTTGGTAGGATAAGTTGCTTTTGATTAGTGTTAGTAGTGTGTGGTTTTCTAGTTGTGTGTTAGAGTAAATCGAGTCATATCCATAAAAAGGTATTTTGGAGTGTTTTGTGGTGTGTAGACTTCTTGTATTAGGACTGTGTCGACGCTATGCTTGAAGAGAAAGGCTGAAATTTCGAAATGTTTGTTGTTTAAACAGTTAATGCTAATTTGGAGGATTTTCATAGTAGAGTTGTTTGTGTTTTGATTGTTGGGGGGGTGATAGTTAGAGGGCTGCATATGAAGCAGGGCCAAGAGTGGCTTTGCTGAGGTAAAATCGTGAAAGGGGAACATTTGTTTTTGTGGATCCATTTTTTGCAGTGGGAACACTCTACAGATGGTTGATTTCTTGTGATGCGTTTATTGCAGATGGGGCAGATAAATATTTGTGGGGCAGGGTTTGGATGAATATCACCGGATTGTTCGAGGTGATGTTGGTTAAAAAAAATTTTTTTCTAGGTGTAAGAAGATAAAAGTGTGAGGGGGTTGGAGAGATTGGTTTTGGTTGTTCTGGCCTGCGGGGATTTTTATTGCTGGGGATATGAGGTTTAAAACACAAAACACATAACACAAACATCAAACATAGCAGATAAACAAAAAATACAACAATAAAAAGCACAGAGCAATTTATACAGATAAGATACAAATGTCATCATAATTACATAAATTGTTTAACAGAGCGGGAACTTCTTTATTTTTGTATAAGTTGAGGCCGATGAATGATATTACATTTGTTGTATCTAGGCTTTGGTAAATGCAAATATGTTTATTAGAGTTATAGTTGATTGGGTGGGATAATGTGAAATAACAAAAGGACGATTATGCTGTTAAGGTCGGGCATATGATGGTTTATTCTATGTAGAGTCGGAGAATAATCGTGGCATACTTTTGATTTCTCTCTTGGAGAGATCATTTTGCGGTTGAGGGAGGATGTTCTCTTTAGGTATTGTGAGGAGGAGACGAGGGCACGTCGCTGTATCTGGCATCCAGGTGCTTACCTTAGTAGGGTAGATTTTCAGTTTTTTGAAGTTGCATCGGCGATCGTGTTTCTCCGGCTCCACTGCAGCCCTCAAGAAGGCAAACTGAATCTTTGGGCTATATATATATATATATATATATATATATATATATATATATATATATAACAGGGCTATATATATATATATATATATATATATATATATATATATATTGTTGCTATTGTTCCTACAGTTCCCCTTATCCCAAATACCCTTGTATAAGGGTACAATTAATATTCTCCTCCAATCTCTCGGAATTATAACATCCATAATCGCTTTGCTACAAAACTTCCTAGCCCATTCAATCACCATCTCACTTTCATTCTTGATCATTTCATCAGTAATTCAATCTAAGCGTGCAGATTTACCTTTCTTCAACTTTCTCACTCTACCCATTACCGCTTCCCTTCTAGTTACCTCATCACCAAAATACCTATTCCTTCTTGCACCAGAAAACCCACACGCATTCACTATTACCTCTTCATTACTGACAATGTTATGCAGATTTTGAAGTGTTCCCTCCAGTCTCTTCTTGCTTCCATTTCATCAGTTATGAAAGCACCATCCCTATTCATTATTATATGCAGATTCCCTTTACTCCCATTCTTAACCTTTCGCGCTTCCTTCCAGAAAAACTTCCTATTCTCTTGTAAGTCCCCATTCATCCTTTTTTCAAACTGTTCATTTACCTCATTTTCTTCCTACGTATGCGACTTTTAGTCTTCCTTTTTTCTACTTATATAATTCCAAACATCTTTCTTTTGAGACCTCATCATTTGCTTTAAGTATATTCAACCACGCCTTTTTTTCAACTTTTAACCACTTGCATCACCTCTTCATTCCACTAATGATCTACTGTTTCAAGTCACATATCGACTATCATTTTGGATAAACACAACATAAAAATCAGTTCTTTATACACAGATCAACGAGTATATGCTAACGTAAGGCTCCCCGACCACCCTTCCTTGATCTTTTGATCTATTGATCTTTTGATTCAGGTTACAATTCGAGTATCATTTCGGATAAACATAGCACAAAAATAAGTTCTTTACACACTAACAAACGAATATATGCTAACGTATCAATGGTTTCACATTGATAAAGCTAACACAGCATTACATGAACTAAGAATATAACGTACAACGACAAACCTATCACACATTACGTCCCGAATAAACTACTAACATTAACAAAGTACCATACTTAACAACAGTAAAGTACCTAACATAGCGTACAAAACGTAACCTATTCACACTTTTTCAAGCATATCTCTAACATATCAATGTTAATTTTACATTATCATGGTAATATTTAAAAAATATTTAGCATAGCCCTGTCTAATTATCATACCGACAACGAATATAATGCTTACGTAACAAAGTTTTTCACATTAACTTCGTAATATTTAACAAAAATTCATCATAACTTTACCCAAATATCACAATCCCAACGAATAATTGGAAACATAAAGTTTTATCCAAACATAACATCAAAATAACAAAGTTTTATCCAAACATAATATAAAAATAAATTCTTTGAATAAAGTATCATACTAAAGCGTAATATTTTTCTGATTTTAAAGCAGTAAATCAGTAAATCAGTAACCTTTTGATCTATTGATCTATTGATTCAGGTCACATTTCGAGTATCATTTCGGATAAACATCCGCAAAAATAAGTTCTTTATATACTAACCATTGTATATATGCCAACGTAACAATGTTTTCACGTTAATAAAGCTAACTAGGCATTACCTGAACTAAGAATATAATGTACAACGACAAACCCAACACACCTTACGCTCGAATAATCCACTAACATTAACAAAGTTCCATACTTAACAACAGTAAAGTACCTAACATAGCGTCCAAAACGTAACCTATTCACACTCTTTCAAGCATAGCTCTAACGCACCAATCTTAATTTTACATTAACATGGTAATATTTAACAAAATTTTAGCATAACCATGTCTAATCCTCATACTGACAACAAATATAATGCTAACGTAACAAAATTTTTACATCAACTTCGTAATATTTAACAAAAATTCAATAACCTCGTCTAAATATCATAGTCCCCAACGAATAATTGCAAACATAACATAGTTTTAACCAAACATAACATAAAAATAACAAACTTCTACCCAGACCTAACATAAAAATAAGATCTTTGAATAAAATATCACATTAAAGCGTAATAGTTTACTGATTTTAAAGCAGTAAATCAGTAAATAAAACCACCCGTCCCTGCAATCCCCTCCCCACCTACCCGCCTATGATCTATTGATCTATTGATTCAAGTCATATTTCGAGTATCATTTTGTATAAACACAACATAAAAATAAGTTCTTTATATACTGACCTACGAATATATGCTTAAGCAACAAAGTTTAGCATCAATAAAGCTAACATATCATAACCTGCACTAAGAATATAATATACAACGACAAACCTAACCTACCTCACGTATGAATAATCCGCTAACATCCTGAAAATTCCCTACTTATCAAACGTAAAGTAGCTAACAGGTCATACAATACTCGATATGTCCCCACTTTTCCCGCATATCAGCAACAGTTAAAGCAGTATTATCTAACAAAATCCCCTAACAAAGTGACCAATCTATCAAAGATACCAGCATCTTAACTATGAATTGACACTATCTTCATCAAAGTGTCACTCGTTTCAAATATAACATCATTTGAACTATGAATAAACGCAGACATTAGAAAAATTCTCGGGCAAACCTAACATTACTCAACAAAAACTTAACCTAGGCTCACGTTTCTAACACATCATCGTCAGTTAAAACAGTAATATCTTACGAAACTCTAACAAATCAGTGTTAATTTCACACTGTCATAGTAATATTTAACATAACGTACCTAACTTACGAATAAACAGTTTTCATTAACCAAGTGTATCTAAAGCAACACGTCACCTCCCGAGAGAAATCCTAAGGGTATGCACCCCTTAAAAGGTTGTGAATCCGGAGATGGGGGATAACCCCTGAAGGGGTGTAAGCGGGCTTTACTGCTTTAGGGTATGTAAAAACGTAATTTTTTTAATTTAATTTTTTTAAATTTAATTTAATTTAATTTAATTTTTTTAATTTTTAATTTAATTTAATTTTTTTTAATTTTTTTTTATTTTTTTTTTAATTTTTATTTATTTATTTATTTATTTATTTATTTATTTATTTATTTATTTATTTATTTATTTATTTATTTATTTATTTATTTATTTATTTATTTATTTATTTATTTATTTATTTATTTACGAACTTACAACCCTCATATTCGAGTTCTACGTCCTTATAAACATATATTTTGATACTAATATGGAACTAGACGACTATTTATTAATTCGGCACTGCACCGGTGCCATCACCGTAGCCAACACCTGTGCAGATGTCAACTCCGGCTTTTCCTACTCAGACTCCTTCTCCACTCTTTCTTTCTCAGCCTCCGAATCCGACTCCTTTCTCCACTTCTCTTATACATTCTGTTCATTTCTAGGGGGTACCACCCACACTGGGGTTCCCAGACACCCTTTACGACTTTGAAACCATCATATTCGAGATCTAGAGGTTCAATAACATATATAAAGACACCAATATTGTATCATTACACAAATATTTAATAACTCGGCACCGCACCGGAGCTAGCACCGGTTCAGCTGTCAACTCCTACTCCTCTGAGTCAGACTCCTTCTCCACTCCTTCAATCCTTATTCATCATTCATCCTTCTTCCTTAATCCTTCGGCCTTTGTTTTGCACTCTGTGTTTTTTTTTTCAGTCGGGACACTCTCCATGGGGGGGGGGTTGTCCTAGACACCCTATTCGGACATATAACCATCATATTCGAGATTTACGGGTTTGATGACATATTTAAGAACAACAATATTGTTGTTATACGAATGTTTATTAACTCGGCACCGCGTCGGCTCCAGCACCGGTGCCGATGCCAACTCCTCAGATTCCGATACCAACTCTTTCTAGAAATTCAACTCTGAATCCTCTCACCAAATTTCAGCCTTTTACGAACATGTCGATTTTTTAGAAGGGTTGGACTCCCCGTCGGGGGTCCACGGGAACGTAGCCTCGTCTACGATTAGGTTATGTCACCATCTAACCCCCTCCAAATTTTAACCCGATATGATAACTCTAACCACTGTAGATATATAGCTGAACCAGAGGCTGAGCCGGACCCGAAGCCTAAAAATCGATTCCCTTGAGGAATCGATTTCAATTCATAAACTATTCCGTTCGAGAATCGATTATTCATGTCGGCACGGAGTCGGAGCCGGAGTCGGAGTCGGAGTGTGTAAAAATCCATTCCTTACAGGAATCGTTTTCGACTCAGAATCTATTCCCGAAGGGAATCGATTCTTCGT